>JARQOC010000003.1:261209105-261301315 GCA_033576535.1 Allobates femoralis
GGTAATGTGACACATGTTCCAATTGTGCAGAAGGAATCCAGCACACCTCCTTACTATGCTGCCAGCTGGGCTCAATGTCATCAGGCTGTGCTAATGTTAAAATACCTGGGAAATGTGAGTCACACATCTAAGGAGTTGTGGTCAGTTTTCGAGACTGAGTTTCATCAATGGCTGTCTCCACTAAGCGTGCAGCCAAGGAAGGCTATGCACGACAATGCTGCGAACCTGAATTCAGCCCTATAATGGGTCAAGGAGACACATGTACCTTACATGGCTCATGTCGTGAACCTGGTCGTCTATCAATTTCTAGGCCACTATCCTGGCCTAGATACACTGCTGCAAAGGGCACAGTCGCTGTGTGCTCACTTCCGTCACTCACACCCCACGCTCAACGACTTGCATCATTACAGAAGACTTTTGGCATGCTGGTTAACCGCCTGATATGCAATTTGCTTACACAATGGAATTACACTCTGCATGTGTTGCAGTGACTATTGAAGCACCAATGAGCCCTGGTGCACTATGTAATTATTTATCATCGGAGATAACATAACCCTGAGGTGGGGAAAATCACCCTGATGGAGTGATCACAGATCAAGGACCTCTGCACCTTTCTGCACAGCTTTGAAATGGCGACTAAGATGTTTAAAACTGACTATGGAGTTATCAGCATAACTATTCTGGTCATCTACATGCTGGAGCACACTTTGACGGGCATGCAGAGTCAGGTGATGGTCCAAGAGGAAGAGGAGGAAGTAGAGGAGGAGGCATATGTGCAAGAGATAACTGAAAGGTCCAGACTGTGGTCAGCACAGAGGCGGATGGCACAGGAGGGTGGAGAAGAGGGATTGATGAGTGCTCATGGTAGCAGCCAAACATTTGATGAAGATGCAAGTGGCAAGGAAGAAATGGAGGAGGACAGGGCCGGGACAACAGCTAGGCGACCCTAGGCGATCGCCTAGGACTCCATCTTGTGCAGGGCGCATTGTTTCTCGCATGAGGGGCCGATTGCCTGCCCCCTGGGGGGGCCCCGCACCCCCTGGAGGGCCCCGCACCCCCTGGGGGGCCCCGTGCTGACCGCCGGCGGCCGCGCCAGCCAGAGAGGAGGGAGGACAGGACTTCCTGTCCTGCAGCTCTGCCCGCCCCTCCTCTCCTCCTCCTTACAGCAGACGCACGGCGACGGCGGCTGCGGTGAGTGTGCAAAGGCGCACGCCTCCCCCCCCCCCCCCCGCCCCCGCATACTCGGCCCTGTATGCACCACCACTGGGCCCTGTATACCACCACTGGGCCCTGTATACACCACCACTGGGCCCTGTATACACCACCACTGGGCCCTGTATACACCACCACTGGGCCCTGTATACACCACCACTGGGCCCTGTATACACCACCACTGGGACCTGTATACACCACCACTGGGCCCTGTATACACCACCACTGGGCCCTGTATATACTGCTGGGGCCTGTATATACCACTGGGGCTGCTGTATATACTGCTGGGGCCTGTATATACCACTGGGGCTGCTGTATATACTGCTGGGGCCTGTATATACCACTGGGGCTGCTGTATATACTGCTGGGGCCTGTATATACCACTGGGGCTGCTGTATATACTGCTGGGGCCTGTATATACCACTGGGGCTGCTGTATAACCCCTGGGGCTGCTGTATTACCCCTGGGGCTGCTGTATTACCCCTGGGGCTGCTGTATTACCCCTGGGGCTGCTGTATTACCACTGGGGCTGCTGTATTACCACTGTAGTCTGTATATACCACTGGGGAGGCTGCTGTATACCACACTGCTGGGGGCTGTATACCTGTGCTGGGGTCCACCCTTGGCTTATACACGAGTCAATAGGTTTTCCCAGGTTTTGGGAGCAAAAGTAGGGGGGTTGGCTTATACACGGGTCGGCTTATACACGAGTATATACGGGTAGTAATCCTACAATGTCTGCTGGACATGGTATGAGGAGGTTTATGGCTCAGTCAGTACACACTCCATACTTCATGGTAAGGGGAGGGTTTATGGCTCAGTACACACTCCATACTTTTTGTTATTAACCAGTTAATGCTCTCTTGTCCACCGCACTGCAGTGTCAAAAGAGGACAACAGCGAGACAAGCAGCAACATGGCATCAGAGAGTCCCTGACCTCGAAATAGAAGATCCTCAGATCCTGGTATTGTGACATAATATTAAGAATAATACTTTTTGCATTTATATTACACTGTGAACTCCACAGCACTTTACATACATCATGAACACTGTCCCCATTGGGGCTCACAATGTAAACAACCTATCAGTATGTCTCTGCAGTGTGGTTGGACGAACCTTTTATAGGTCCCCGTTAAATAAAATTTACTTTCAAAGTATGCTGACATTTTTATTCCCAGACATATTTCGGGGGGGTGGGGGCGCCGTTTGCCTTACCTGCCTAGGGCACCAAAATGCCTTGTCCCGCCACTGGAGGAGGAAGAGGCGATGTTGATGGAAGACTCAGCAGATGAGGGAGATTTTGGTCACATTTCTGTTGTGACAGTTGGCAGGAGAGGGAGGAAGAAGCAAACGGGAATGTTATCCCGCCACCAGCACAACAAGGACTTGGGCCTTATGGTACCTTTACACGCCGCGACGGCAGGCTGGATACATCCCGCTACTTCACGTGCACGAGCACGCTCAAACGGTTACAAACGGTCAACGCACCCTCTTTACACGCCGCCACAAGGTTCGCTACGCCACGCTACATCTACAGCTAGCTACATCGCCGGGTGTCTCAAGTAGCCAGCTGTAGTTCATTTACACACCGCTATAACCAGCTACTATGGGCGGACCTGGTGCAGCAGGGACAGCACATAGGCGTGCCACAATTGTGGATTACGAGCCGTCCGTACGCTGATAGGACGAATGGTACCTTTACACGCCGCGACGGCAGGCTGGATACATCCCGCTACAGGCTACAAATGTAGCTTGTAGCGCCAATGTAGCCCGTCGTAGCGGCGTCTGAAGACGTGACGATACAGCCGGCAACAGATACATCTGTTTCCTAGCTCTGCTCGAAAACTGATGGCTACAACGCCGATGGTAGCGAGCTGTATCGGCGTGTAAAGAAGCAACGGAAGGGAACTCGGGACAGCCTGCGATGTAGCTAAGGCGTGACCCTGGCTCCGTGTTACCGCGCCCCATGTGCGATCATTGGTGGAAGATGGTGCGTTGCGATTGGTTGTCGGCGCACAGGGCGGCATATTTAAGGAGCTGACGAGTCACACTACACAATTGCTCGAGCGTGCTGTATTAATCAGCCTCCTGCGATGCCTGGCCAATCATGGTATTATTGCTTTGTCCTATCAGCGTACGGACGTCTCGTAATCCACAATTGTAGCACGCCTATGTGCTGTCCCTGCTGCACCAGGTACGCCCATAGTAGCTGGTTGTAGCGGTGTGTAAATGAGCTACAGCTGGCTACTTGAGACACCCGGCGATGTAGCTAGCTATAGATGTAGCGTGGCGTAGCGCATCTTGTCGCGGCGTGTAAAGGTGATGCGTTGACCGTTTGTAACCGTTTGAGCGTGCTCGTGCACGTGAAGTAGCGGGATGTATCCAGCCTGCCGTCGCGGCGTGTAAAGGTACCAGAAGCAATAACATCCTGATTGGGCAGGCAACGCAGGAGGCTGAGTAATACAGCACGCTCGAGCGAATGTGTAGTGTGACTGGTCAGCTCCTTTAAATATGCCTCCCTATGCAGCGACTACCAATCGTCATGCAGCAGCTTCCACCAATGATCGCACATGGGGCGCGGTAACACGGAGCCAGGGTCACGCCTTAGCTACATTGCAGGCTGTCCCGAGTTCCCTTCCGTTGCCTCTTTACACGCCGATACAGCTCGCTACCATCGGCGATGTAGCCATCAGTTTTTGAGCAGAGCTAGGAAACAGATGTATCTGTTGCCGGCTGTAGCGTCACGTCTTCAGATGCCGCTACGACGGGCTACATTGGCGCTACAAGCTACATTTGTAGCCTGTAGCGGGATGTATCCAGCCTGCCGTCGCGGCGTGTAAAGGTACCATTATGGATGGGCAAACACATGAGTGCTTTTTGGATGTACTATCTGCAACATGATCCGCGGATTATTAGGATTCGAAGTAATGCTGACTATTGGGTTGCTACTCTGTTAGATCTCCAGTACAAATGTAAAATTGCCTAAATGATTCCCACCCTGGAAAGGGACGAATGGATGCAGGAGTATCAAAAGAAGCTTTTTGACAATCTGAGTGCTACTTTTCCCCAAAACACAAGTGGCAGACTTAGTAAACATCTCAGTTCTACACTTCCAACCCATGGAACGTCAAATCGTTATCACAGAATCGTTACCAGTAGCAATATATGTTACCAGAAATTTCTGTGATTCATTTGACTGTTTTTTGAGACCTGCCCTTGCATCGCCAGAAGAAAAGATAAGTGTGTCACATAGTCAATGCCTAGAGAGGAGGAGTATCTACTGCTCATTATCGATGCCATGACTTTAGAACTGGATCCTTGTGCATTTTGGGCTTCAAAATTGGAAAAGTGACCAGATCTCGCCACTCATGCCTTTGGAGATTTTGTCATGCATGTGAGCAAGCGTTCTCTCAGAACGTGTCTTCAGCACTACTGGTGGTTTCCAGAAATATAAGCGCATACAGCTGTCCATCGACAGTGTAGATAGCCTATCGTTTATCAAGATGAACAAGTCATGGATCTCCAAGGACTTTTCCACCCCAGTGTGACTAGGCACTGGTGTACTTTTCAGTGTGCTACATTAAGTTCCAAATTACAATATTTGTACTCTGAGGCAATTGTTGACACTTTAGTGGTGGCTGTGCCTATTTTTTTGGAGAAAGTGGGGACTCTTGTTAGGGTCTCTACTGTGTGGTGCTTTCCTTGAGCAGGGCTCTTTGAGCACAATACCTGCTCTTGCCACTTGTGCACCACTTGCCAAATATTCAACATTGAAATACTGGGCCTAGGCCTTCAGCCTTGCTGCTATTGTGGCCCAATACAACATTTTTTAATGAATACCTACCACTTTGCTGTAGTGTGACCCTAATTTTTGAAAAAGTGGGGACTCTTGTTAGTGTCTCTTTGCTGTGTGCTGCATTCTTTGAACAGGGCTGTCTGAGTGACATACCTACTCCTGTAACTCATCCTCCTTTTACTCCTGCTCCTCATTGCACTTAATGTAGAAAACTGCTGCCACTTTTCCCCTGTGACTCATCCATCTAACAATTCAAACTGAGTTTCACCCACCTCTGAAATTTAAGTGAATGTGAGCCACCGCATATTTTGAACTGATTTTGAAGACTGTGCAGGTTGGTAAAGACAGTGTCTCGTGCACCCATACTACGCCATGACACTATATGTATTCTAGGTAGATTGTTGTCTCTTTTCCCAGTTTCTGGCACTAATATAAGCAGTTTGTCAGCTTTTGGACACCTTTGAAGGTGTGTTCTTTCTGTTTCATGTTGGCTGCCTTTGATTTGAATTGTGTTTGGAAAGTTCGGCAACATCGGTGAACCGAACCGAATCCAAACCCCCAGATGTTCGCTTATCTCTACTCCCAACACCTCAGGGTCCCTCTTGCCAACTCTGTGCTCCTTCTCCCACCATCTTTTTCAACTGCCTTCTTATGTGCATGGTCTAGCAAAGGGCAGGGGAACTACAGTCCTCAAGGGCCACAAACATTTCATGTTTTGAGGACGTCCTTAGCATTTGACAGTTGGAATCACCACCTGTGCAGAAGATTAAATTACCAACATTCAAATACTAGGGAAATCTTGAAAACGTGCATAGAGTGTGGCCCTATAAGTCTGGAGTTGCCCACCCCTGGACTAGCAGCAGCTTCGATATCCATGTGAGGAGGTCGACAAGGTAGGGGGTACTCGGGTACCGGGGCTGATGGCGGCTTTGATGGGGAATCACGGCTGGTCGGTCCCCGGTCCCGTGCCCTGGACCCTCAATGGCGGGGAATGGTAGGGGGATAGGGGATTGGTAACTTGACGCCACCTATGGTACCTGGTAACGGGTACACCAGCGCTGCAGCTGGCCGCTGAGGTGATGGTGGGTGCAGCAGAGTGTGGTACAGCTCTCCACAGGTGGAGCTTTACCTCAGGGCAGTGGGGATGGATGAGGGGAGTAGTAGTTGCTTCTTTGCAAACAAGGCGGTGAATTGCGGCGGTTAAGCAGGCACACAGATACACAGTGATGGTTGTTTCGGTACCTTTTATGGTACCTTTACATGCCGCTACAGAAGGTTAGAAACAACCGGGTGTCTCACGTGCACGAGCACATTCCAACGGTTGCAAACGGTACCCGATACCGCCTTTACACGCCGCTACAAGGTGCTCTACAGAAGGTTTAATCTATCTCTGGAGGCACCGCCGGGTGCCGCAACAGGTTACCTTCTGTAGAGCACCTTCCCTCATTTACACGCCGCTACAGAAGGTAATATGGGAGGACCTGGGCAGCAGGGACAACACATAGGCGTGCCAGAATTGTGGATTACGAGACGCTCGTACGATGATTGGACAATGCAATAACATCATAATTGGCCAGCCAGCGCAGGAAGGCTAGTTAATACATGATGCTATTGCAATTGTGTAGTGTGACTGGTCAGCTCCTTAAATATGCCGCCCTATGCAGGGACAACCAATCGTAACGCAGGAGCTTCCACCAATGATCGCTGAAGGGGGGCGGTTTCCCGGAGGCTGTGTCACGCCCCAGCGAGTTAACTAGATGACGAAAAAACCTTCCTGTTCCTCATTTAGATGACGCTACCCATCGGGTTGAAACCAACCTGTTTTAGAGCACTGCTCTGAAACAGGTGCCGACAGTGACGGGTGGCAACAACCTGATTTAGACGGCGCTACCTCAGGTTGATTTGACGGTGCAAGATACATTTGTCTCCGACACCCGGTTGTTTCTAACCTCCTGTAGCGGCGTGTAAAGGTACCATTACTGGTGACAGAGTAACAGGTACAGTCCAGAGAAATAACCAGGTCCCTGGTGCAACTTGGGACTTGCACCTTAGAAAGTTATGAGACCTCCTCTGTCTTTATGCTCTGTGGTTTGGGATGAGTCCTGACTGAGTCTGAACCTCCCGCTTCTTCTCCCTCTCTGGGCTTTGCTCTAAACTGACTATGAGGCCCCTTCTGCAGGGTCCCTGTATCTCCTATGGCCCCTGGTCCTGTACTTGGTCAGTTTTAGCGTCTCTTACTTGTTCTCTTCAGGGGTGAACTTCTCCTGAGTCTTTTGGGCTTTTGCTGTTGCACTAAATGCTGTCAGCGTCGAACTCCGGTGTCCGGGTGTACTAAAGGGCTATAGTAACCGGTTCCCTTTCTTGATTCCCTGTTTCTTCCACTTGCCTCCGACCCTTTCCCTAGGGTGCAACACAGCGGTCAGTGGTCCCTGGTCCTGGGTCTGTATCCTTCCCAGCGACCAGCTCCTCACTCCATCTCTCCTCACACACTAACTTGAACTCACTACAGGGACTAACTAACTCCTCCTCTCAGGCCTGGATGTTTTAAAGGGGAACTGACTTAAGGCAGCCAGTAGAGCTCCGCCTTGAGGTCTGGGGTGGAAGGTGTGGTGTGCTGTGCAAACCATGGTGTAATTCCCTCCTTGCACCGGTGGATCCTGTGGCAATCCCCCGCAGGGGTGCCACACATGGATATCCAGACACTCATATCTTGCTGTTTGATGAACCTAGTGGCCAGACTGAGTTACTGTAGTAGAAATTTGTTCATTTAAAGGACAAGAGCAGGATGGTCACTTGCAGATATCAATCTGCTACATATGTGTCCCTTAACGGTCAACACTTTAATTTGGCCAAGCTTGTGCAAGACTCCTTGCGTCTCCTCTAATTCTCTCCCTAAAGAGGAAATTTTTTACAGTAACATTTTAATATTAGTGGCTAATATATTCTTGAACTTTACAGCATCCCCATTTGATGAACATTCTTGAAACATTTCTTATTTCTATGTTAACTTGAAATGTTTAAAGAGAAGCAAATCATCTGAATGTAATTAAATGAATAAAACTACAGTTTCAACCTCCAGGTTTAAACATTTAGCTAGAATAAACAAAAAGATTTGCTTCAGTTATCTGTAAAGCCATAAACACTATTTAATTATGGCCATATTATGTTTTTTTTTAATGTTCTGCTTCAAATTAAAAATATAGCTACAAAAAAGTTTAAAAAATAGTTTCAAAATAATATATCTTGACTCATGTTGCCACTGCCTTAATGGGTCCTTGTGATCACTTGAAAAATCAATACAAATACAGAATTATCAATGGGAATCCATGTGAAGAATTGGTTTAAACAATATCTACTGTATGGTGGGTAATATTCACTAAGATGAACCCCACCCTAAGTGTTCGTCACACTTCCGTCTTTTGGTACGTTATATGTCCAGATAAATCATTTGCCTTTTTACATGACCTGTATTTGCGGACTGATTGTTCACAAAAAGAAGGCAAACTATTTTACAAACGTTACCTGTGTGCTTCCTGTACTTTACTGTTTACTGGGTAGGGGAAGTTAGGATTTTTTTTTCATCGAGCAAGAAACTCTGGTGCAACTGGGATTGTAAAACTTGAAACTAAACATATAACGAATACTGGTGCTTAGGATGGCAATTGGATAACCTTATTCACTAACTGAAGAGTGATTACAGATCATGAGATCGAGCTGCAAGTAGCTGGAGAACCCCATGTGATGGTCCAAAGGCTGCCAGAACAAGAACTAAATACACTAAGCGACTGCACTCACACCCTGTTGTGCTATTAATGATTAGTATGGTAACACGTACATTATTTATTTCATGATAGGTTTTTCTGCATTACCTTTATACCCATGCACAGGGCTGGAGTCATGACACGGTATACCCAGGCAGTTGCCAGCCCTGAACAACTGGGGAAGGGGGCACTCACCATCAGGGACAAGCAGCCCTGACAGTCAATATCTCATTATTACACACACCTTAATTTATAGAAACCTATGGTTTGAGTTCTTTGCCTGTGTGATTGGATGGGCTGTTACTAACATCTTGTGAGAATTCTTGCCAATGGCACCTTTAGAAATCTATTTACTTAAAAAATTGGTGATGTGTTCAATACTTTTCTCCCCTGCTGCATTTTATCAGACAAATTTGCTTGTTTTTTAATCAGTCATTATCAAAATTGCCAATTATGACATAAAATCTGTATTCAGTGAAGACTTTCCCATTACTGAGATAGGAGATGGCAGCTGTTACTGATGAGATCCTATGTAGATAGAACAAAAAGGAAGGGGTGGAGCTTTGGCTTCCCACTCTGCTTATGACTCATCCTTCTGCCTCTAGTTCCTCCCTTCTTCTGTCATCTTAGAATCTAATCAGTAACAACTGCCATCTCTTCTATCTCAGTAATTGGAAAGTCTTCACTGGCTACAGATTTTACCTTGGGGTTGAGAATTTTGATAATAAATTATCAATTCTGGCCAAGAAATAAATAAATTTGTCTGAGATATACTAGTGCATCTCAATGAATTAGAATATCATCGAAAAGTTAATTTATTTCACTAATTCAATACTTAAAGTGAAAAACATGTAATATATAGAGTCATTACAAACAGAGTAATCTATTTCAAGTGTATATTTCTATTAATGTTGATGATTATGGCTTACAGCCAATGAAAACCCAAGGGTCATTATCTCAGAAAATTAAAGTAGGGAGAATGAAGGGTTAAAAACCGCACTGTCGTATTCCACGAGACATAAAAGGGTGAATATATTGATTTATTAGTCAACATGTTTCAGGGATCCCAGAACTGCCCTTAAACATGGCAATATTGCATTGGTTTGTTTATGATATTCTAATTCATTGGGATGCACTAGTATTATGAAGTTGAATATTTCATGAGTAATATTTAATTATGAAAAAAAAATAAAAATGACAGTTATGCTTTAAATTATATGACCAGGCACTTGGTCAGATCCTTCTTTCTGTCTTGGGCTAGCTTCACACCACGATTTTTCCCTGTCAGTTTTTTTGCAGTATGCACCGGACAGAACCTGATAGCCCCAGACAAACAGAACAAAAGGGCAAATATGCCCTCTGACCCAGTTTTGTGCTGGAATCAGCAGCTGCCTCTGTCCAGTGCTGGAATTTCAGCGTAGCAGCATGAGGGAAGCTAGCCGTGGTGCTGAAATTCTAGCCGCAGCTCTTTCAGCTGCACTGTCCAGGTGCTGAACGAGCGTGGCTTGAATTTTAGAGCTGCCGCTCGTTCAGCACCCAGCTTTCGGAAACCAGATCGTTTTTCTGCCGGATCTGGCACTATCCGGGCCTTTTTTCACACCCTAATAACCCACCCAAGCAATAGTACACAGCAATCAGTGTCAGAGTAGGACCCGGTATAATGAGAGCACTTTGGTGTAGTTACTGGGCTCTTCGCAGTGGCACCAGTGTTGAAGCGAAGTCTCTCACTTCTTTTTTCCTAGTGCAGTATTCATTGTGTTCTTATACCATATACATTTTTAGCTGTACACATTTGCCCTGCTTTTCATTGTTTGCCATTAGCCATTAGCTTATTCACACTCATATTATGTTTAGTGTTGCAGCAATTCTCTTTTTTATAAGTACATTGATTTTTTGCTTGCACCTTTACATTAGGTGATGCCAGTCCTTTTCCTTTATATGTAATGTTTTTCACACCCGACAGCCCCGGATCCAAAAATCTGTGGTGTGAAACTGGCCTTACACATCTATTGGCTTTAGATTTGTTTATGGAAGACACAAACTTATGTTGACGTGCAAGTACACTTTTTGGGAAATGCAATGCATGTAATACTAGTACAATTAGAATTGGAAGGGTGTACAGTGCTATCAAAAATGTTACACTTGCTCAATAACTAAACAATCTTACCAGTATGTCGTTTTTTTCAGTGCTTCCCATTTACCTGACTAATTAAGAGAAAATGTGTATAAGGCTGGGGTTCCACATAAGCCCTCAGTCCGTTTTTGGCTTCAGTTTTCTCATTTTTTTTTTCTAAGTCCAAAAACTGACAGAAAAACGGATTGGATGTAATAAACACCCTGTCCGTTTTTCTCTGGAGCTCAAAACATTGCCCTGTCCGTTTTTGAGTCAAAAACGTTGCTAGCAACGTTTTTGGCATCAGTTAAAAAACGCATGCGTTTTCATGCGTTGTTTTAACATGGGGCCCTATGGGAAACGCATGCGCGAACGCATGGCATATGCGCACTTGCGTTTTTTAATGAAAAGTCCAAAAACGTTCAGGAGTGCAGGAGGCTCAAAAAGCACCCTATAAAAAACGGATTGGTGATGAAAATCACTTCCAAAAACGGACTTCTATGTGGAACCCCAGCCTAAGCGAGCCAAATGTAAAAATTCAGCAACTTGTTAATGTGAAGACTACTTGTGGTTTGTGTAGTAAAAGTCTTAAAATACTGATTTCAAAAGCTGTCAATTGGAGACATCCTAAATATTGCAGAATTCAAAAGGATTTTGCCTATTATTTTTTTATTGGTCTGCATTTCTTTCAACAAATAGATGTAATCATATTAGTGAACAAATGTTAGACATAAATCATTTGGATAATAAATTTCAAAAATGTCCCCATGTGATGTGTAGACATCTAATTAAAACTCATTATAGTGAGCAGATTTACATGTTACTTCTGATTTTGTCTGTAAAAAAAATAGATTAAAAAAATTGATTTATGCACTTACTCATACTACGGTAGCTGCTTTTATATAGCACTAAAAAAGTATTACTCACAGCAAGGAAGAGATATTGCCAATGGTGTAGCTGAAATATACTAGTATTTTCTACTGTACTTTACTCATTGTGTATGTGCATTTTCTTTAAAGCCCTTTTACAATTAAAACTTTACATGCAATTTCTCAGTATAGAATTCTAATTTGCTGATAAATCTAGTTTTGCTCAGTGTTTTATACTATACAGTGTACAGTATATGAATACAAGAGAAATGGCCACCAAAAGTCTAAGGGCCCTTTCACATCAGCGTTTTTTTTCAAATCGCGGCAGATGCGGTGAAAAAACCTCATCTGCCGCGATTACCGCATACCGGCTGCACTTGCGGCACGGTTGCGGCGCGGTTGCGGTAAACGCCATACAAGGTATAGGCGGACTTGCGGCAGGTGCGGCAAGTGCGGTTTTGGCACTTGCGGCAGGTGCGGCCGTGAAAAAAAACGCTGTCAGCCGCAGTTTTTTTCGCGGCTGCACCTGCCGCAAGTCCGCCTATACCTTGTATGGCGTTTACCGCAACCGCGCCGCAACCATGCCGCAAGTGCAGCCGGTATGCGGTAATCGCGGCAGATGCGGTTTTTTCACCGCATCTGCCGCGATTTGAAAAAAACGCTGATGTGAAAGCACCCTGAGTTCACACAAATGTAAAAATGAAATCCAATTTTTATCTGTATTACCATACTCCTCATCCTCAATACACTTACTGCATCAAGATACTTTTTTTTATCATCATTTCAGTGCTGACATTTCTATCTACATCCTCATGTTGTCATCTGTATTTTGTCTGTTTTTCTACATCCGCAGTTAATAAAATTTATAAGACCCAAAACAGTTTTCCTTGTTGATGTTGTTTGCATGCATTAATGAAAATTAGATGTCATACAGTAGTGATGGGCGAATCCGCCGATGTTCGGGTTTGGCAGATCCGGCCAGATGTTTTTTAAAGTCTGGGTCTGGAACCGGACTTAACCCAAACGTGAGTCCAAACCCCGAACCTAGGCTTTAAATTTATGAAATTTATGAAATGGAAGCTGGGGGGCTTCAAAAAGAAACAAAACAGTGATTAAACATAAGCTCATATTTACCGGGGTCCACGCGGTTGTACTTCCAGGGCCACGCATTAAGTTCCTGATAATTTCCTTGAGGGGCACAACAGCCAATCACAGACCCTGTCACAGAAAGTGGGCATCTGTGATTAACTGTTGAAGCCGGGGCGGTAACTTGCAGACAGCTCATAGATTATAGCATCTACCCTGCACTGTGACGCCACTCACGAAATGCGTAAATTGGAAATGAAGGTTGTCTGTCATATTTATTTTAAATATAGTGTTTTTCTCTGTATCTGTGTTTTTCAAATATTTCCTCACAGGATTGATAATGGGCAGGTCTCATAGAGGCCTGACATTATCAATCTGGGCTTAAAGACAAGCTGTCAGTACACATCTGTCTTTAACCCCTTCTATCACCCGAATGTCAGCGCATCGGGAAGAGTCGGGTAAAGCAACAGAAATTGGTCAATTGGCCAATTTTTGGTGTGGCTGCAGGCTGCTAATCTTTAGCCTGGGGAGGTGGGACAATAACTATGGGACTCACCCCCTGAGAATACCAGCCCCCAGCTAACTAGGTTTTACCTTGGCTGGCAATCAAAAATATGGTGAAACTTACGCTTTTTTTAAAAAATCTTAAATAAGTAAAAACAAATAATAGTCTTCCCTGTATTTTGATTGTCAGCCAAGGTAAAACCAGGCATCACGGAGTGGCAGCCCATAGCTGTCCACTTTATCTGCGCTGGGAATCAAAAATATAGCAAGGCTTTACATAAATTATTTAAATTATTTATTTATTTTTACATAACTACAACATCAGTCAATGGGTGAGGGGTGCAACCCCCATAAGTATGAGCTGATGTTTAATCAATGCTTTGTTTCTTTTGACAGCCCTCTCAGCCCCCAAACCCCAAAACGAACAGTAACATGCATTTCTCAGGAGGGAAGTCCGTGTCCGGGGTCCATGCCTGAACACTAGGTGCTCGGCAGGAACACCAAACTTTAAAGTTCAAGACCAAGATGGGAGTACTGGTGTGCCACGGTCCGCGCTGCTGTGGTATGAAAAAACTCACCAAAGAGTCAGCAGTTATTCCATCTTTTATTTCCTCCTTACTCCAACGCGTTTCAGCGCCACACCCGGCGCCTTCCTCAGGGACATGTCCCTGAGGAAGGCGCCGGGTGTGGCGCTGAAACGCGTTGGAGTAAGGAGGAAATAAAAGATGGAATAACTGCTGACTCTTTGGTGAGTTTTTTCATACCACAGCAGCGCGGACCGTGGCACACCAGTACTCCCATCTTGGTCTTGGATTCAAACCACTATCCAGTGGTCGGTGGAGGTCCTGCAGCAGCTGGAACAATTGTTTCCAACACGCCTTCAAACCAGTTGTGGGAATCACAACTGGACCAGGTGAGCGGCTACACAGCACCACCAGCACACACAAGTGTCACTAGTGATAGGGCACTATTGCGCCTTTGTCCCCCTCCCTATTTGTCTTTTTCAAACTTTAAAGTTCGGGTTTGCCCATCCCCTTTAAACAATTAATTTAAATGGAATACGATTTCTTGGTGCATCCATAGACTTGAATAGGCAAGACTCACCCAACAGAGAAGAAATTAGTACATGCTGTAATTTTTTTTTCATACAGAAATTCAGTTACTTGAATGGCTAGCACTCATCGAAATTATGTTTGTGTGAACACAGCCTAAAAATGTTGTATAATATTCTTTCAGTGGAAGTCGAACATAATGATATATACGGTAGTTATGTGAGGAAAGATTCCACATAACTTGAAATTCATTTATATCCTTATTAATGGCTAAGCTGTAAGTTACTGATTGGACCACACGCTCTACCTAAGCCAATAATAGGCAGAGAATTTAATAACTAAATTACAAGTTATAGGGATATTTTCCACAAAACAAGTTATTGTCCTGCTCAGCTTTTTTTTTGACTCTATAACATGATGCTGGCAGATCCTTTTGAACCTGACAGGTTCCCTTTAATCATCAGAGGGCAGGTCATAACATAAAACTAATGCTTTGGGTAAATAGATTTCTATGCAACGATCCAACATGTAAGCATATGTAAACAGGTATGGTGTGTTTCCTAACGCCTGAAACTGGTGAACATGTTTTAACACAGAGACACTTTTTTTATTGTACAAGAAGAACTAAATACAATATTACAGTTGTATAAAACATGTATCCCTTTAGGTTGCTTTATTATCAATACAATATGGAAGAATTAAAATGTTCTTGACGTATACCGCTAACAACATTGATTGACCGCAAACATCAAGTGAGATACCCTGGCTATGACATCTATAGTCAATTTAAAAATTTGAGCAGTGAAGCATGAGAAAAGGTTTTAATAGGTTATTTTATTATCTAACTTGTTTGGCCAACTTTTGCATCAACTTTGACAACCCCTTTACGCTCCCAATTTATATAAAACTTTTTATATAATTATAATCGTATACTATAATTCCTACAGTTTGCTGTTGCACATATTTTAGTCCTATGAGCACAAAAGAAATTAGTTACATATTTTCCAGTCCAATGAGTTAATTACTTCTTCTTGAATCAACAATGAGCTTTTGTTCTGTACAAGATATGGCTTCAGAAGTTTAGAACTGTACGTATGCTGTAGACAAAGAACAGAAAACAAGATTACAGTTAATGGTCAAAACAAAAAATATTCATGAAAATACATAGTGATAAGTACTATGCAGATTAAGGATAGTTATCAGTAAGTTACAGGTAGCCCATATTTTATCACATTTTAATAATCGACAGTAAGAGTGTGGTGCCCCTGCGGATCGGTCACCACTAGATGGTGCAGCATCCGGGATCGGTAAGTCAGTCACCCCAAAACATACACCCAATACACTCCTATCCCAAGACTACAGACTCTATGCCCAGCAACAAGATGGTGGGAGGAGACAAGCGGAGCGTGGGAAAGTTAGGACAGGACCCAGTTAGGGGAGACAACAAAAAGGAGACAACACCAAGTTCAGTAAGCCAGTCAGCCAAGGGAAGTGGAGGAGTAAAGTTCAGTAAGAAAGAGAGGTGAGAACACCATCATACAGGACTGAGAGGACACGGACCCGGCGGCCTGTGCCACCATAAGGATTGTCCGGGTCCCGGGCTGTAGATCGTGGTGAGAGACAGAAGGAGTCCAAGGTGTGCTCGAATTAGTGGGGACACTGAGGGACTGGGCAGGAACCAGAGTGCCAGCTCTGCTGAAGTAGCTAGAAAGCTCTACGCTTCAACCACGAACACCGGCGGGGCGCAGGGTCTTTATGTTCCGTGACCCAACCTCTGGCACAGCAAAAAGAAGGCTGCCATAATAGGGCTAGGGGACCCGGCATGTCGCCCACTGAAAGTCTGTGGCCGCTGGATCGTAGCTAGCATGCAGACAGAGCGAAAGGCCCATGAAAGGAAAACAAAAGGAGGTGATTTTGATGAGCCATCCAAACTGCTTAGAATACACCTAAGCCACCACTGTACTGTCTGTAAAATAACCAACTGCTGAGAAAGTAAGTAATGTGATTACTGCGCCTGAAGAGAGAGAGGCTGATTTTGTGAACCAACAGCAGGAGACTGCCTGACTGTGCCAGTGAACCCTGCACTCTCGACGAGACCTGCACTACAACAGACTATTCGGATACCCTGGAGGCCCACTCTTACTGTGGAGGAATGAACCATTTTCACTGCAACTCCCATCATCCCCAGAGGTCCCTACTGCAGCAGCTGCTATACTGGCCACATTCCACAGGTGGCATCACGATACTCTTGTTTTTGTTATATTTTACCTTTATCCATTTTTCCAATTTCCCCTTTTAACTGCTCGCCCGACGAGGGGATCTCAGACCGGGTCACACCATCCCTCAGCCCCAGACGACAATGAGATGGCCCGGTTCTGAGTACCTCACGGCCCCCGCCAGGGGCGAGACAAGAGGTTTTACAGAAACCAACAATGCTATTTAATCAGATTGAAGAGTAATATAAAGTTGTACCCCGTGCTACTCTGAAAACTGTTTCCCCTTGACTTTTGGCTTCCCAAGCATTCCCTTGCCCTTTCTATAGCTGTAACACTGGCAGAAGATACACAGTATTAGATCATAATCTGGTGCCTAGTCTGGCCTAGATCTGGCGATCAAAATGAGAACAACACACAATTTCCTTAATGTAATGTCATTGTGTTGTCCTAACATGAGTTAGTATTTTTAGCAGTATTTTAAGCTTCTTTCATAAATTGAATATATTCTAAAGCGTAGACTAAAAATGTAAATGAGATAAATGAAAAAGAATACTGATCAAAATTAGAGAACATGTTCAGATATCTGCAAGTTATTGATGTTAATTTGCCACCTGGTGCTAATTTCCTTAATTATCTGATAAAACCTATTTAACTGACAGCCTGGCAGCAAAAAGTGAGTGATTGAAACCCGCCGGCAGCAGGTTGTTCAGATTATGGCAAAAGGGGTCACCCTATCAGCCATAGCAACAGAAGTTGTTTGTTCCAAGTCTGTGATTTTTAGAATATTGCATCTTTACAACAACCTAAACTCTTTCAAGTACCCCAAGAAGGCTAGTCGCCCACGAAAGACAAATGCAATAGAGAAAAGGATAATTTGAGAGTTTCCGTGGGTAATTGTTTCAACATTGCAGCTGTAATAGTTCTTCAGTTCAATACTAAACAGGGTAAGGACCTGTCTCGTCATACAATGTCATGACCTTTAAGAGCATTTGGACTGAAAGCCCACTCCAAGCCCAAACCTCTCATTAGCAGTAAAATTCAAAAGGCTAGACTCACCTTTGCTGAGGAGCATGTTGGTGGACAGAGGAAAAGTGGACCGCAATTCATTTTAGTGATGAAAGCACATTTAATTTATTTGGGTCTGATGCAAAACATTATGTTCAGCGACAAACTAGGAAAAAACTGAACCCAAAGTTTGTAAAGAAGTCATTGAAAGGTGATGGAGGAAGTGTCACAGTTTGGGGAATGTTTTTTGCTGCAGGGGTTGGACCTCTTATACAGCTACATGGCAGATGTGCACTGATTTTCTGTGCTCTTTCTGAACACACATAAATGTGGACAAACAACAAACAAGGCTGGCATCGCATACAGTCATGGCCATAAATGTTGGCAAAGTTGAAAGTGTTCCAGAAAATTATATATTTCTTTAAAAAAATTTTGCAATTACACATTTTTGTCATACACATGTATGTGTGTACTGATACAACACAAAAAAAACTGTGAAAAAATGGTAAATTTAACATAATTTCATCCAAAACTCCAAAAATGGGCAGGAAAAAATTAATGACACTCTCAAATTAATATTTTGCTGCACACGCTTTGGAATAAAGAATTGCAACTAATCACTTCCTATAACCATCAACAAGCTTCTTACACTTCTCAAATGGAATTGTGAACCATTCGTCTTTTACAAATTGATCTAGATCTTTCATATTGGAAGCCTGCCTTCTCCCAACAACAGTTTTGAGATCTCTTTACAGTTGTTCAATAAAATTTAGATCAGGACTCATTTTCGGCCACTTCAGAACTCGTCACTGCTTTGATTCCATCCATTTCTGGTTGATTCTTGAAGCATGTCTGGGGTCATTGATCTACTGGTAGAGCCATGAGTTAAAATGCAAACTGGCCTTTCTGACACTGGACGCTACATTGCCACCAAAAAATCCTTTTCATGATTCCTTACCAAGTGCAGGAGGTGGCAAGACAACCACATTCATCTTTAAGCATCCAACATATTTGACTGTAGGTACCATGTTTTATTTTGTAGGCCTCATTCTGTTTTCAATAAACCATAGAAATATGTGTTTTACCATAAAGCTCTATCTTCATCTCATCTGTCCGCAAGATGCTTTTCCAGAAGTATTTTGGTTACTCATGTACAATTTGTCAAACTGCAGTTTAGTTTTTCATGTATCTATGTCAGCGGTGGGGTCCTCTTGGGTCTCCAGTCATACTGTTTTATTTAATTCAAATGTTGACAGATAGATCATGCTGACACTGATTCAACCTGAACCTGTAGGACCGCTGGAATTTCTTTGGAACTTGATTGGGGCTGTTTATCCGTCATCTGGACTATCCTGTGTTACAACCTTTCACCAATTTTTCTGTGCTATCCATGTCCAAGGAGATTAGTAACAGTATGTGGATTGCAAACGTCTTGATTATGTTGCGCATCGTGGACAAAAAAGCATCAAGATGTCTGGAGATTGTCTTGTAACTTTAAAATTGCTGATATTGTTCAACAATTTTGGTTCTCAAGTCCTCAGACAGTTCTCTTCTCCTTTTTCTGTTCTCCAAGCTTAGTGTGGCGCACACAGACACACAATGCAGAGAATGAACCAACTTCTCTTTTTTACATTTGGTTTTAGGTGTGATTTTCATATTGCCCACACCTGTTACTTGGCACAGGTAAGATTGAACCACCATCACATGCTTGAAACAAAGTTGTTTCCCCAAAAATTTGGAAATGTGACAACAATTTTGCCTGGGCCATTCTTGGGCTTTTGTTTAAAATTATGTCCAATTTGCCTTTTTTGTATTCCAATAAACACAACGGAAGTAAATTTGTGTATGACAAAATGGGTAATTGCAATCATTTTCTGGGAGAAATACTTCATTTTCTGCAACTATTTGAAAGGCGACAACATTTTCGGACTTGAGTGTATATTGGGAGGACTGTGCCTCATAACCCCAACTCATCACTACACTAGGATGTCCAAGTGATTATTTATTTTCATCTCAATATTGCTTATTCATACTATGATACAATGTATCAAATATGGTGCACAGAACTGAAAATGCATACCAGCTTTTATCTGGGAGACTGAGACTTTTCTGCAAAGTTTAAGTAACTTATTTATGTTTGACAGTTTTATTTTTTACAACCTGTGCACCAAAGATCCATTCTCTTAAGGGGACTGTGTCAGGTCACTTTTCAGTATGATAGTAATATTACCCTTGAATAGTGCATGGGCAGACCTTTTAAAAAACATGTAAAATTATTGTACTGTTTGTAGTCTTCTTGCCATAATCATTTTCACCCCCTGCAGGCAGATGGAGCATTAGTCCTGTCCATTACTTTCACAGCCGATTAGTCCAGATAGTTCATTTATTATTCACTCCTTCTCAGACAGTTCTCCCCTCCCTCCTCCATCCCTCCTCTCTGTGCTCTGTCTGTCAGATTTCACTTTCATTTAGGAGCTTCTGATGAGGAGATGGAGGGAGGAAGCTATTGCAGGCACACATCTGCCTTGCCTGATCTAGATAAGATATCTACTCCATTTGTTTCTCTAAGCAGGTATCCCTGCTGTTCTGTGACAGATTCTTTGTTTTGTTTGACCTCTTGTTGTGCTGCAAACAAAGAGAACAAAGAGGAGGATACAGCCCCCACCCCCACCTCCATGTGAGTGAGTTCTATGGATCTCCTGTGCAGTTCAGTGATGTGAATATATGACATGAATATTCATCCTATGGGGAGTGAACGGCAGAGAAGAAAATGATCACTCACTTTGATTGACAGATGGAATGAATCTCATTATTTACTGCTTGCAGAGGATAGGAGGGAAATATAAATAGAAGAAATACATCAATAGAGTGAGCTTAGAGGGAGGAGTTAGAAAATAATAGCAGTTACATATAGCTTTTTGACCTGACGCATTCCCTTTAACCCTAGCAAGCTCCGATAACTTGCTCCCACTCAGCATTAATTACCCATTTTGTGAGAGAACTATGCAGCTGATTAGTTATCACAACAATAGGGTAGAGCATTCATAAGCACTGTGCTCCTATGATTTAAGGAAGCAGCCAGGGAGGTCTGGTACTGCGAACCTTACTAACTGCAGACTATAAGATGCACATAAATTTTAGTAAGATTTTATCTTGACAAAAACTGTGTCTAATAGAAAAATACAGAACATCCACTGATCTGTGGTTAGTTCTCCAAGATGTTTGGAACAAGCTCCCTGCCAAATTAATCTAAAGACTGTGTGCAAGTGTACATTCAAGAATGAATGCTGTTTACAGAAGATGGTTGTCACAGCAAATATTAAATTGATTTAGATATCTCTTTAATTCATTCACTTTGCATTTTATTAATTGATCAAAATAAACTATTAATATGGATTTTTTTTTAAAGCATTTTTTTTTAAAGCATTCTTACTTTGCAGAATTTTTTCCACACCTGTCTAAAACATTTGGGCAAGCTAATATATAAAGCTGAATGTGTGTATGTGTGTGTGTATGTGTGTATGTCCGGGATTGGCATCTACAGCCACAAAATTTTGCACAGTCACGTCTGGACCCCGAGAGCGTCATAGGCTATGTTGTGAGGCGAAATTTTAACTCTGCACATTCCAGTTCACCAAACAATTTTGCACCTATCTATATAATGGGGAAAAAGTGACAGTTACCAGTTTACCGTTGTGAATGAGATGGGCTTAATGACAGCGCCAAAGACTAACAGCATATACCAGCATATAGTCACTAAGGTGGGGCCCCAACATGGGATATTCACCACGCATGGATACATGTACACACCACACGCACACAAAGAGTAACAGCAAGTGTATAGTCGCTAAGGTGCAGCTCTAACATTGGATACTCACCATGCACCAAATACACACACACCACAAAGAGACACACACAACACAGGGACACACACACACACACACCCCACGGACACACACACACCCTATAGTGACACATGCACTCACCCCACATAGACACACATACACACCACAAAGAGACACACACAACACAGAGACACACACACACCACACAGACCCCCCCACAGGGACACACATACACACCCTGTAGGGACACATGCACTCACCCCACAGGGACACACACACACGCCACAAAGAGACACACAACACAGAGACACCCCCCCACTGGGACACACACACACCCTATAGCGACACATGCACTCACCCCACAGGGACACACACACACCACAAAGAGACACACACAACACAGAGACAACACACACACACACAGAAGACACCCCCCCCACAGGGACACACACACATACACACCCTATAGGGACACATGCACTCACCCCACAGACACACACACACACCCCATGGACACACGCACCACACAGACAGACACAGATGTGCACAAATCGCCTCACACCACTTGCCTCATACGTGTGCCATCTTTATTTTCCACAAATAAACATCTGATTAAAAACAGCCAATGTGCAACACATGTGCCATATAGGGAATTAAGGCAGATGTCAGTCACATGAGCTGTCTATTATGTGTATGTGTGAGGTAACATATACTGCCCGGCCAGGGGGAGGGTTTACTGTTGGCTGGAGATTTATCAGGCTGCCTATAGCAACCAATCACAGCTCAGCTTCTATTTTCCTACAGGTCATTAATATGATATATTCAAATACTATTTTGTTATAGCTAACATCAGTTATTTATTAACCCGGGCGTAGCCGGATAATACAGCTAGTACTATATATTTGGAAAATACTTCCATCATGTATATATCTTCAATAGAAAGCTTGATCTAGATGTTAAGTGAACCCTATAACGCAGTTAGAAATGTACTTTATCACACTAGAGAAGCTTGCAGAAATTATTTCATATATGCGACTGATTATGTAACATGTTATGCTTATTCACTTTTCCATGTACGTTTGCATTATAAATGAATGATGTGTTATGATCTATTACCATCATTCTATGAACATTTCTTATGTAAGTTTTCATCCTCATGTTCTGTGCTGAAACATAAGTCATTTCAGGTGCTCAGATATGTGATCATGTTTAAACTGGAATATTTTTCTAATGAATCATTGCTGGTCCAGAATAACAAGCAGTTGGCTTTGTTGGCAGCAGGGACTGGGATAATTAAAGGGCGTATTATCAAAAATCCACTTCTTAAAGCTAGAAGAGTCTCAATACAAAATGGCTTTACGATGAGTTGCTAAGGATAACAGCTGCACTGGAACAATATTCTAATAATAATAATAATAATAATAATAATCTTTATTTATATATCACCAACATATTCCGCAGTGCTTCACAATTCAGAGGTTCGAATTCGAACAATTATGAGAAACAGTTATCAGAAAATACAATACAAAATACAATACAAAGCATAATACAATAATTAATGCAAAATAATGACAGCCCTGTTCATAAAAGCTTACAATCTGCAATGAGGTCGGGGTGACACAAAGTACAGGTGCTTATTTACAATGATGAAATAGTCAACTTGAGGAGATGGGGAACAGATAGGAGCAGCATAAGTGGCCACCAACCATTGTGATGCATTTGAGACTGGTGGAGCGGATAGGCTATATTTAAATTACTTTGACTAGAGATCTTGATAGGCCGCCCTAAAAAGATGTGTTTTTAGAGATCACCTGAAACTATGTAAGTTGTGGATAGACTTATTTTCTTGCGGTAGAGCATTCCATAGAATTGGTGAAGCTCGGGAGAAGTCTTGGAGCCGGAAGTGGAAGGTTCGGATTAATAAAGAAGTGAGTCTAAAGTCACTTCTAGAGTGAAGAGAACGGGTTGGATGATAGACAGAGGGGAGGGTAGAAAGTTAGGGTGGTGCTGCACTGTGAAGAGCTTTGTGCGTGAGAACAAGCAGTTTGAATTGGATCCTATAGTGTATATGCAGCCAGTGCAATGACTGGCACAGAGCTGAAGCGTCCGAGTAACGGTTAGCTAGATAAGTGATCCTGGCTGCTGCATTAAGGATGGACTCGAGAGGGGAGAGTCTTGTGCAGGGGAGGGCAATTAAAAGACAATTAGAATAGTCAAGGTGGGAGTGAATCAGGGCCACAGTGAGGGTTTTTGTGGTTTCCAAGGTGAGAAAGGGGCAAATTCTAGAGATGATCTTCAGGTGCAAGCAGCAAGAGTGCGTGTGACGACCATCCGCTGTGAGGTCGAGCTGCTGGTAGGCAGCACCCCGAGAAACCCCGAGACCCTTAACCCCTATACAGGGATCTGGAATTACAGCGGAGCCCAGGGGGTAGCTGCCTATATGAGCAACAGAGCCGGGGAGGTCGCCAGGGGAAAATCAAGACCCGAAAAACGAAGTCAGAAGTCCGAGTCAAAACCGAGAGGGCAGCGAAGGTACAAAATCGTCAGGCAGTAGCAGAGTCAAAAATCCAGGCAAAGGTCAAGGGCAAAAACCAAGAGGGCAGCTGAGGTACAAAATCAATAGGCAGAGGCAGAGTCAGAAATCCAGGCAAGGTCAGACACGAAACTAAACACACTATCACTGGGGAACCAAAACTATATCTGGCGGCCTGCAAGACAGGCTCCAATGTATTTGAAGGGCGTGGTCACCTCCCATAGGCTGGAGCTCACAGCCTGATGACCTCATCCGGACCGCCCCTAGATCCAGGCCAGATGGAGATGCACGACTGGCTCCACCTACACCACCTCTGACAGAAGAACGCAGGCTGCGCCTAACGGACACCTCTGCAGGGCCCGCTCCTCTGCGACCAACACCACCCAGAGGGGAAACACAGCGGCGCTCAGCAACAGAGGCAGACGTCGTGGGAGCAGTTCCATATGAGGACAAGGCCCTCCTATCACCGGCGCCACCAGCCGAAGGAATCCGGCTCCTCCCAGCGGCCGAGGCAGGAACACCAGCCACCGAGTCCAATGGCGATGTGACAGTGGGTGAGAGATTGTATATATGGGGTAAAGGAAAGATTAAAGTCAAAGATAACACCTAGACAGCAAGCCTGCTGCCTAGGCGTAATCATGGTGCTGCACACTGAGAGAGAGATGTCAGATTTAGGGAGGTTAGTGCAGGGCGAGAGCAGAAGAAGTTCAGTTTTGAAAGGGTTGTGTTTCAGACAGAGAGTGGACATGATGTTGGAAACTGTGTTTAAGCAGTAATTGGTGTTCTTTATTAGAGTAGAAGTAAGGTGGTGTATAAGAGGTGAATAGTTGTGTGTCATCAGCCTAAAGATGGTACTGAAAGCCAAATTTGCTGATGGTCTGTCCAATTGGGGCCGTGTAGAGAGAGAAGAGAAGAGGTCCAAGGACTGAACCCTGACAGACCCCAATAGTGAGAGGAAGAGGGGAGGGAGTGGAGCCAGCAAGTGTTACACTGAAAGAGCGGTCAGAAAGATAGGTAGAGAACCAGGAGAGAGCCGTGTGCTTGATGCCGATGGAGTGCAGCATGGAGAGTAGGAGATGGTGGCCAACAGTGTCAAAGGCTGCAGAGAGATCAAGAAGAAAAAGTAGAGTGTGGTCACCATTAAGTTTTGCTGTCAGTTGGTCATTAGTCACTTTGGTCAGGCAGTATCTGTAGAATGTAGGGGGCGGAAACCAGACTGTAATGGGTCTAGTAGAGATTGAGTGGAGAGGTAAAGGCGGGAGTAGATCAGGCACTCCAGGGGTTTAGGCATGAAGGGGAGATTGGAGACTGGTCTGTAGTTGTTTGTGCAGGATGGGTTGAGAGAAGGTTTCTTTAATAATGGAGTAATGATTGAGTGTTTGAAGGAGGAGAGGAAGATGCCAGAAGAAAGGGAGACATTGAAGATTTTGGTTAGGTGAGTGGTGACGACCGGAGGGAGGACTGGAGTAGGTGTGAGTGGATGGGGTCAGTGGTGCATGTGGTGGACGAGAGGAAGAGAGGAACCTGGAGACTTCTTCTGTGACTGGGTCAAATGTGGAGAGTGAGCCAGAGGAAATGTGGGGGGAGGTAGGGGTAACAGCGATTTGAGGTTTGGAGATGATTTCCTGATGGATGTTTTCTATTTTCCCTGTGAAGTAAGATGCCAGATCATCAGCGCAGAGGTCGGTGATAGGGGCCTGCACTTTAGGATTGGCGAGAGAGTGAAAAGTGACAGAGTTTTTTTGGGTTGTTGGAAAGTGAGGAGACCAGGGTGGTGAAGTAGGTCTGTTTGGTGAGGTTAAGGGCAGAGTTGTAAGTTTCTAGCATAAATTTATAGTGAATGAAGTTTTCTGGTGTGCAGGTTTTCCTCAATAGACTTTCAGCACTGCTAGAGCATCGCTGGAGGAATTGAGTTTGTGATGTAAGCCAGGGCTGTTTAACTCTGTGTTTGGAGGTTCTGAGGGTGAGGGGCGCTACTTGATCCACGGTGCTTTTGAGAGTGTAATCGTAGTGACTCGCCCCCAGATCTGGACAGGAGAAAGAGGAGATTGGGGACAGTGATGAGATGAGAGAGTCTGTCAGTGTATAATGGCCTGTAGATTTCTGAATACGTGATAGGTGCTGGGGTGGGTGAGGATTTGTGAGTGTGAAGGAGAGAATGTTGTGATCAGAGAGAGGAAGAGGTGAGTTATATAAGGAGGAGTTTGAACAAAGCCAGACAAAGATCAGGTCAAGGGTGTTACCATCCCTGTGTGTCTCAGAGGTTGAGAGCTGTGAGAGGCCAAGAGAGGTGGTTAGAGATAGGAGCTGGTATGCAGATGGGAGATGGGGCTGTTTATGGGAATGTTGGGGGGCGCGTGATTGATTAAGACACACAGGAACCGTTTAAATTTAAATAAGTCCAGCTGTTTAATTAAACCGCTTAATGTAAGCCAAACACATAGTGTCCTTGGGCTTTACAGAAACAATTATAATGTAAAGTCCATTTCTTCCACGGATAGGCCTCACAGTTCACAGAAACATTTCTGACTTACAGTCGGTTTCATCCGTGGCTATGGCTGCATACTCGGTCTATAACTCCGCCAGAGTATCTCAATGAATGTATAGCAACCTTGACTCACCTCTGTCAGCACAGAAAATCCTCTTCTGGGAAGTTACCTTTCCTGTGTTTTGGCGAGGTTCCACGCACTGTCTCATATCAGTCCTGCCATTTAGTTAAACTGCCTTACTGGGATCACTGACCAGGATCTGTTACTTGCTCCACATGGACTTTCATCAGTCCAGACCCTCAGGAGAGCTGTAGCTTCCCAAACTCAGATCGTCATTACAGGCTCTGCACACAATTGGTCCCCTGAATGTGTGCCTCCGGCAAGATGGCCACTTGCATGACTATTTGACCAAACATTCTCTGTATATCACATGAGACATACCCATTGGTAGGAGGTATGTGGTTAGTCAGACCCACCCAGCTCTCTGACTAACCTGTGAACCTAGCCTTGAATGTATTTTCAAGACTAGTCGAACTACAAGTCCCAGAGAAAACATTCCATATTGACACCGCAGAGGACTCTCACTTCTGCGATACATACCAGCCATTTACAGTATAGCCAGTAATAACAGGAAATCATTTTATTCAATCTTCTATGGCCTACATGCCCATATAGACGGTTTAGGAGAGTAAAGGCCAACGTTTCAGATTACTTTTAATTGTCCTTGCTTGTATATCTATTAAATCAATTATCTGTATGTATTTCCATAGAAATATATAGTAGAAATGGTAAAATGCTTTTTTTTTGCCCCTATCTAAAAAGTTCATGAAGGCACGCAATGAAATGCTCCTTATTATCAGAAAAGTACATGTATTTGTTTTCCTATAAGAGAAATTTGATTTGCATAAGTGGCATAGGTTGATTACCTGTAGGACAGGTTTTGTCTCCATCTTCAGGAGATAAAAATAATGGAAGTTGAAATTTTTTTTTCACCTATACTTACACAAAATAATAAAAAAAAATATTGATACTTATATCATATAGCTGTGGCTTGGGAAACATAAGTGGCTTGCAGGCCCATGATGTGTGGCCTTCAGTGGTCTGTAAGCTTGATGCATTACTAGGCCAATAAACTATCTGAAGAATACTCTTGGTCTCCTTAATTGGCAGTGCAGGATTGAATCCCATATCTTTGTCTAACATTAAACTTGATTCATTAGTAGGGATGAGTGAGCATGCTCGCCGGTACTCAGTGCTCGCCGAGCAACGAGTATCGGCGAGATGCTCGGGCACATACTTGGCTCCCCCTCTCTGCATGTTGCTCTTTACAGAGCCAGCCCACATGCAGGGATTGGCCGCCACACACTGTAATGCCACAGCCATGTTGGTTGTGGCATTACAGTGATTGGCTGGCCACACATCGTCATCATGTCTGACGGCTCTGTGCTTGTTCTTCCCTCCATGTGACGTTACTTTCGCTTTAGCAGCATATGTGGGGCAGCTTCTGGCTGCCTGTACATTATCTCCTAAAGTGAAATCAAAGCAAAATCCAAGAGAAAAAAATAGCTTACTCACCTGTCCGCAGACTCCCGGGACACGTCCGATCAGCTCCAGGATCTGCTGGTAATCTGGTGATCTGGAAGTCCCACAGCAGAAAGCCGGCTTTTTCCCACCCGGCTGGTTTAAATGGTTAGCTGATGCTGTCAGGTGATCATTTAAACCAGCTGAGCGGTAAAAAGCCAGCATTTTACTGGGACTTAGACGATCAGCTGATTACTGGCAGATCCTGGAACCGAGAGGACGTGTCTGCAGAGAGGTGAGTATGTTTTTTTTTTTACTGATACATCAGATGATTGTTTTTATCGTCTTTTAAACAATCAGCTGATATCTCATCTCATTGAGGTCCTTGAACCTGACACATCATCTGATCAGTTTGCCGGACTCTGAAAGTGAAACTCCATGTCACACATGTGACACGGAGGAGGAACAAGGATTCTTCCTCTCCCCGTGTCACATCACTTCCCCCTGAGCTCGCATTACAGGCACTGGAATAGGCATCGTCTTAACTACAATGTGTATTCCAGCTCCTAATACTCAGACAGCATTATTCACAGAAGTGACCTGGGAGTCAGAAATGCTTACAGGGGTCTTTCCTATGTTGTTTCCATGTAATTTGAGCATTGTTCTTATACATTTGTGACATTTTTAGGGTTTAAGCAAACTGCCGGGGGTGCCGAGCATCAAGCACCCGAGCATTTTACTGCTCGCTCATCACTATTCATTAGCAACAGGCCTAACAAACAGCTATGAAAAGCATATCTCCTATGGTTAGTTTTATGAGAAGCCCCACACAGAAGAATGCTCTACCATTCTATCTGTGCGAATAAGTGCAGCAGCCATGCAAACATCTCTAGATAACGCTTGCTGCTAGACTTTAGGTCTATACCAGAAGGTATTGCAGCAACAGAAAACATGATTCAAGATGTGAAAATGCTTGCTGCTAGATTAAGTACACATAGAATTTGGGGCTGCCTTGTGAGCAAATATTTTGTGAGAGATTGGGGAGCATTATACTATGTGGAGATCTGTGTAGGAGGCCTGTGAGGGGTAATAGTATCATCTATGGTGGGCTGGAAGCTATCATACTTAGTAAAGCATGAGGGACTATCAAAATGTATATGCGGGCAGTGAGGTCATCATGCTATGCAGAGAGTGTGTAGGGGGCTGTGAAATCATCATAATTTGGTAGAGGGCTGCCGAGGCATCATACTGTATGGGGGTTAAGGAGACAACTGTGGAGGGGCACTGGCGTTATCATACTGTGAGCATCATTCTCTGTGGGTAGTTGAGAGGACAGCATGCTGTGAGTAGGAGTGACTGGGGATATACTCTGGGGGGTCCACTTTGAAGGCACAATATGTGAGGGGTGAACTATTGGTGCATCAAACAGTATTGGAGTCATTGTGGGGCCTAAAAATCTGCATGTGGGAACTATGAGGGCATCATACTACAAGGCAAGCACTTTAGGGTTATTATACCAAAGGGGCCTCATGAATGTGCAAGGGGAACTGTGGGAGTAACATATTGTGTAGGGACACTATAGGAGTACCATAATCACTGTGGCTGTGTTAGGGTTCACTAGTTGACTGTATTGGGGTTCACTGTGGCAACATACTGTGTTGGGGGCACTCTGGCAGTATCATACAGTGTGTGACAACACTGTGGGGAATTATATTTTGCCATGAGTACTGTTGGGTCATCTTACTGTGTGAGAGTGACAATTTGTATGGTTTTCACTCTAGGGGTATGAACCTGCGTGTGGAGAATTTTTGTGGCATTATACTTTATAGGAGCCATGAATACTGTATTGTTGTGGGTTAAAACACTAAAGGTCTTTTTCAGATGGGCCTCTTCAAGAGGAAGACACTTAAGGTAATGCCATTTTTCCCATGCCATTTTATAGTGTTTTCTTTTTCGTTTCTTCAGCTAATTTTTTTCCTGAGCATTTTTACAGCGTTTGTCTTTTTTAACTGCTAGTTGTTTTTGAAGTTCATCCACTGGCAAAAGGCTCAAAAGGACATCTTGAAATCTTTGAATCCTTCTTACTGACTTGTATTGTAAAGTCTTTAGAACAGAAGATGCCTGAAGAATGGTCTTCTTACTTACTTTAACCTCTTTGTGTCTTTTTAAACCTGATACAGTTAAAGGGAACCCTGACCCCTCCAAATCACACCCAACCCTATTAATACCTGTCCCTGCACCATTACATATCATTATTAGTGGTCCTTTTCTATAAAAAAAAAATGCATTCTGTAACATTGCATAAATCAACATTATACACTTACAGTCATATGAAAAAGTTTGGGCACCCCTCTTAATCTTACTCATTTTTTTTTTTTTGTTTAAAATTGGGTTTTTGCAACAGCTATTTCAGTGTGTTATATGTAATAACTGATGGACACAGTAATATTTCAGGATTGAAATGAGGTTTATTGTACTAACCGAAAATGTGAAATATGCATTATTTCAAAATTTGACAGGTGCAAAAGAATGGGCACCTCAACAGAAAAGTGACATTAATATTTAGTAGATCCACCTTTTGCAAAAATACCAGCCTCTAGTCGCTTCCTGTAGCTGTTAATGAGTTCCTGGATCCTGGATGAAGGTATTTTTGACCATTCCTCTTTGCAAAACAATTCCAGTTCAGTTAAGTTTGATGGTCGCCGAGCATGGACAGCCCGCTTCAAAACATTCCACAGATGTTCAATGATATTCAGGTCTGGGGACTGGGATGGCCGTTCCAGAACATTGTAATGGTTCCTCTGCATGAATGCCTGAGTAGATTTGGAGCGGTGTTTTGGATCATTGTCTTGCCGAAAGATCCATCCCCGGCGTAACTTCAACTTTGACACTGATTCTTGAACATTATTCTAAGAATCTGCTGATACTGAGTGGAATCCATGCGACCCTCAACTTTAACAAGATTCCCGGTGCCGTCATTGGCCACACAGCCCCAAAGCATGATGGAGCCTCCCCCAAATTTGACAGTGGGTAGCAAGTGATTTTCTTGGAATGCTGTGTTTTTGTGGCGCCATGCATAACGCCTTGTTGTATGACCAAACAACTCAATCTTTGTGTCATCAGTCCACAAGACCTTCTCCAAAATGAAACTGGCTTGTCCAAATGTGCTTTTGCATACCTCAGGCGACTCTGTTTGTGGCGTGCATGCAGAAACGGCTTGTTTCACATCACTTTCCCATACAGCTTCTCCTTGTGCAGTGTGTGCTGTATTGTTGACCGATGCACAGTGACACCATCTGCAACAAGATGATGCTGCAGGTCTTTGGAGGTGGTTTGTGAATTGTTCTCGACTGTTCTCACCATTCTTCTTCTCTGCCTTTCTGATATTTTTGTTGGCCTGCCACTTCTGGCCTTTACAAGAACTGTCCCTGTGGTCTTCCATTTCCTTACTATGTTCTTCACAGTGGAAACTGATAGGTTAAATCTCTGAGACAAATTTTTGTATCCTTCCCCTGAACAACTATGTTGAACAATCTTTTTTTTTCAGATCATCTGAGAGCTGTTTTGAGGAGCCCATGATGCCACTCCTCAGAGAAGATGCAACTAGGAGAACAACTTGCAAGTGGACACCTGAAATAGCTTTTCTCATGATTGGATACACCGGGCTATGAAGTACACAGCTCAATGAGGTTACCAAACCAATTTAATGCTTCAGTAAGTCAGTAAAAAGTAGTTAGGAGCATTCAAATCATGAAAATCAGAAGGGTGCCCATACTTTTGCACCTGTCAAATTTTGAAATAATGCATATTTCACATGTTCGGTTAGTACAATAAACCTCATTTCAATCCTGAAATATTACTGTGTCCATCAGTTATTACATATATCACACTTGAATAACTGTTGCAAAAACCCAATTTTAAACAAAAAAAAGAGTAAGATTAAGAGGGGTGCCCAAACTTTTTCATATGACTGTACATACAGTGTTGGCCAAAAGTATTGACACCCCTGCAATTCTGTCAGATAATACTCAGTTTCTTCCTGAAAATGATTGCAATCACAAATTCTTTAGTATTATTATTTTCATTCTTTCATTTTCAATGAAAAAACACAAAAGAGAATGAAGCAAAAAGCAAAATATTGATCATTTCACACAAAACTCCAAAAATGGGCCAGACAAAAGTATTGGCACCCACAGCCTAATACTTGGTTGCACAACCTTTAGCCAAAATAACTGCGATCAACCGCTTCCGGTAACCATCAATGAGTTTCTTACAATGCTCTGCTGGAATTTTAGACCATTCTTCTTTGGCAAACTGCTCCAGGTTCCTAATATTTGAAGGGTGCCTTCTCCAAACTGCCATTTTTTAGATCTCTCCACAGGTGTTCTATGGGATTCAGGTCTGGACTCATTGCTGGCCACCTTAGAAGTCTTCAGTGCTTTCTCTCAAACCATTTTCTAGTGCTTTTTGAAGTGTGTTTGGGGTCATTGTCCTGCTGGAAGACCCATGACCTCTGAGGGAGACCCAGCTTTCTCACACTGGGCCCTACATTATAGTGCAAAATTTGTTGGTAGTCTTCAGACTTCATAATGCCATGCACACGGTCAAGCAGTCCAGTGACAGAGGCAGCAAAGCAACCCCAAAACATTAGGGAACCTCCGCCATGTTTGACTGTAGGGACCGTGTTCTTTTCTTTGAATATCTCTTTTTTTCTCCTGTAAACTCTATGTTGATGCCTTTGCCCAAATAGAGAGAACATTCTTCCAAAATGTTTTAGGCTTTCTCAGGTACGTTTTGGCAAACTCCAGCCTGGCTTTTTTATGGCTCGGGGTAAGAAGTGAGGAAGGTGCCAGGAAGGGTGCCGAAACGCGTAGGAAGGAATAAAGAAGTATACTGCTACAACATCTTGCATCCCAGGTGATTTTGTTGACTCAGCAGCGCGGACTGTGGCACGCCGTGTTTCCCATATTTTCTGGGGATAAGAAGTGGGGTCTTCCTGGGTATCCTACCATACAGTCCCTTTTCATTCAGAGGCCGACGGATAGTTCGGGTTCACACTGTTGTACCCTCGGACTGCAGGGCAGCTTGAACTTGTTTGGATGTTAGTCAATATTCTTTATCCACCATCCGCACAATCTAGCGTTGAAATCCCTTGTCAATTTTTCTTTTCCGTCCACATCTAGGGAGATTAGCCACAGTGCCATGGGCTTTAAACTTCTTGATGACACTGCGCACAGTAGACATAGGAACCTTCAGGTCTTTGGAGATGGACTTGTAGCCTTGAGATTGCTCATGCTTCCTCACAATTTGGTTTGTCAAGTCCTCAGACAGTTCTTTGGTCTTCTTTCTTTTCTCCATGCTCAATGTGGTACACACAAGGACACAGGACAGAGGTTGAGTCAACTGTAATCCATGTCAACTGGCTGCAAGTGTGATTTAGTTATTGCCAACATCTGTTAGGTGCCACAGGTAAATTACAGTTGCTGTTAATTACACAAATTAGAGAAGCAGCACATGATTTTTCTAACAGTGCCAATACTTTTGTCCACCCCCTTTTTTATGTTTGGTGTGGAACTATATCCAATTTGGCTTTAGGACAATTCTTTTTGTGTTTATTTCATTGAAAACAAATAAAATGAAGATAATAATACCAAAGAATTTGTGATTGCAATAATTTTCATGAAGAAACTGAGTATTATTTGACAGAATTGCAGGGGTGTCAATACTTTTGGCCAACACTGTATGTGCGACTTCCTGGCTCTGAATAAGTCTCACAGGGCATCCCCTGTGAGACTCTAAGCCCTCCTTAGCTGCTCTTTATCACACCCCGATGGGCGTTATAAGTAATCCTTGTCCTCCTCACCCTGCTGTAGTGGCGTAATAGCCGGTGTGACGTTATTCGCGTCACATCCGGTCTTTGTGACGTCTGTACACCCTTTAGAAAATAGAAAAGGTCCACTAATAATGATATGTAATGGTGCAGGGACAGGTATTAATAGGGTTGTGGGTGATTTGGAGGGGTCAGGTTCCCTTTAAGAAGCTTAAAACACTGAACATCATTTATACGTCATTTTTACGTATAAATACAAATGTCCATTCTTTTGAGCATTTTTTGGAAGCTTTTTCGGGTTTCACAGTGGACCCGCCAGAAAAAGACAATCTGTACACAAACACCCCTAGCGAAACTCATCAGCTATCAAATATTTCACACCTAAATTGTTTGTGTCAGAATGAACAGAACCTCTTTTAGCGATTTTTTAATAAAGATAATTCTAGTGCTTTGTGGTTATAAAATTAATTGTCATATTCTGAATGATTTGCTTTGGCAATTGAAGGCAATAAAGAATAGCCTACTTCTGTGATATGATGTGGTATTACTAAATAATACATTTTTCACTATATTTCACTGTCTCTAGTATAGTTTTGCTAAAAGATTTAATACATACTGACTAGGATTTGTTATTAAAGCCCTATGCCTGGAACCTAGCAGATATGTTCCAGCAGCAGTTTTCAAAATCATGTCTCATTCTTTCGATCAATGTGGGTCATTTTAGAAAAACTTTAGGGCTGAGCTTGGCATTTACATGTTTGATAACAGCTATATTTTAAGATGTATTTTTGAAGTGTTACGTAATAGATTGTGAAACTTAGTTGCAGAACCTATGACGAAGGGCTTGTACATACAATTGGCCAATTGTGCCACTATAATGCTGTGCAAATTAATTGGGACAAAGCAAGTCTTTACTTGTTTTTCTTGCATTAGTTTTACTATTGCTGATAAGTGTTTTATCAGTTCTTGGTGTCGATTCCCTTTATCTTCCACATTTCCCTTTTCGTTTTGGAGAAAATTATCCAGTTTCATTGTGTGTGCGAATTATTCTTGAAACGGTAGATTTTCCAATGGAAGCGATTTCTCTTACAGTCAGACTTGTATGTTCATTAAGAGTAATAAATCTAGACCTCTTCCATGGAGTAACATCCATTTTTACAGGCACGAATCACACAGAGAAAAAGTACACTAAACCACTCCTCACAGAAACAAGCTCTCAACTATAGCTGAGGGGGCAGCTAGTTGTTATTTTCTGACTAAAACCAGTCAAACCACATTTTGTTACTCAAGGTTGTACACTCACACCTGTTCAAAACAGTTAAAACTGGTTTCAATCACTGGTAACCCCAACTTACGATTTTACTTAAACAATGCTTTGTCATGATTAATTTGCACAGCACTGTAGGTGAAGTACGCTAATAATGTCTGTCCCATGATAAAGGGGCAAAGCAAAAAGAACATATTCATTTCTTCTACCTAATATGTCAAAAACTTTCCTACTTTGTATTTGCATTGTATTTCATCAATAACAATTCACTTACAATATGAATGAAGAAAATAATCTATATTCCTTTAATTAGAACAAAGATTTAAACATACCTTTCACCATTGCGCAGCATGTCAAAACCCTTATTTATTTCATTAAATGGCAATTTGTGAGACAGCAATTCATCCACATTAAACTTTTCAGCAATCAGATCTGATACTAGTTGTGGTACACTTTCCTTGCCTCTGAAGCCTAAAGAAACAAAAACCATAATAACAATTTGCATATATTATATACATATATTCATATCTGTGTGTATATGTACCATATATATATATATACGGTACATATACATACATTTACACAGTCAAGGCCAAATGTGTTGACACCAATTCAAGTTATTTCAGAAAATTAAATATTTTTACCAGAACATTAGTGCAATTAGACATTTTGTTATGTACAGGTTTATTTCCGTTGTGTGTGAACAAACGCAAAAAAAAAGACAGAAATTAAGGCAAATTGGACATAATTTTTCAAAAACTCCAAAAATGGACCGGACAAAATTGTTGGCACCTTCAACTTAATGTTTGGTTGCACACCCTTTGGAATATTTGAAGGGTGCCTTCTCCAAACAGGAATTTTAAGATATCTACACAGGTATTCAATGGGATTTAGATCAAGACTCATTGCTGCCACTTCTGAACTCTTCAGCTCTTTATTTCCATCCATTTCTGAATGCTTTTTGAAGTTTGTCATTGTGCTGATGAAAAACCCATGACATTGGATATAGACCCAGCTGTCTGACACTGAACACTACATTTTACACAATCAAGACAGCCAGTGTCAGAGGCAACCAAACAACCCCAAAGAATTTTCAGTCTCAATCAATTTTAACTATAGGTACTATGTTGATGAATAGTTTGTACTGACACTTATGCACATTAAAGTGATCCTAAACCCAGAAGACAACCCCACATCCCCTTCATACCTATCCATGCAGCTTGTGAACCTGCTGCCATCCATCCCTGTATCTTCCAAAACCACTGTGGCAATCTTCATAAATCATACTTTTATAATCTCATTTCTGGGCGTTTCACTGCAATTTTAAAGCCGCAGCAGGCGGGCCTGTGTGCCGCTCTCCCCCTCCTTGTTCCTTATTATACACGCCGCCATGGGCATGCTAAACAACAGAGAGGCGGCTCGCCTTATAGTATGGGCGTTGAAACCGGTATGACGTAATACAAATCGGTGATTTGTTCTATACTCATTTCACATACTTTATACACTACTGTTCAAAAGTTTGGGGTCACTTGGAAATTTGCTTATTTTTGAAAGAAAAGCACATTTTTTTTCAATGAAGCTAACATTACATGAATCAGACATACACTCTATACATTGATAATGTGGTAAATGACTATTCTAGCTGCAAATGTCTGGTTTTTAATGTAATACCAAATGTAAAAAGGTGTATAGAATCCCATTTCCAACATCCACTACTCCAGTGTTTTAATGGTACATTGTGTTTGCTAACTGTGTAAGAAGGTTAATGGATGTTTAGAAAACCCTAGAAAACCTTTGTACAAGTATGTTAGGACAGCTGAAAATGGTTTGGCAGATTAGAGAAGCTATAAAATGTACCGTATATACTCGTGTATAAGCCGACCCGTGTATAAGCCAACCCCCCTACCCTTGCCCCCAAAACCTGGGAAAACCTATTGACTCGTGTATAAGCCGAGGGTGGACCCTAGCACAGGTATACAGCCCCCAGCTGTGTGGTATACAGCAGCCTCCCCAGTGGTATATACAGGCCCCAGCAGTGTTACAGCAGCCTCCCCAATGGTATATACAGCAGCAGCCCCAGTGATAGTATACAGAAGCAGCCCCAGTGGCAGTATACAGCAGCAGCCCCAGTGGTATATACAGCAGCAGCCCCAGTGGTATATACAGCAGCAGCCCCAGTGGTAGTATACAGCAGCAGCCCCAGTGGTAGTATACAGCAGCAGCCCCAGTGGTAGTATACAGCAGCAGCCCCAGTGGTAGTATACAGCAGCAGCCCCAGTGGTATATACAGCAGCCCCAGTGGTAGTATACAGCAGCAGCCCCAGTGGTATATACAGCAGCAGCCCCAGTGGTAGTATACAGCAGCAGCCCCAGTGGTATATACAGCAGCAGCCCCAGAGGTATATACAGCAGCCCCAGTGGTAATATACAGCTGCAGCCCCAGAGGTATATACAGCAGCCCCAGTGGTAGTATACAGCAGCAGCCCCAGTGGTAGTATACAGCAGACCCAAGGTATATACAGCAGCCCCAGTGGTAGTATACAGCAGCAGCCCCATTGATAGTATACAGCAGCAGCCCCAGTGGTAGTAAACAGGCCCCCCCCATCGGTATACAGGGCCCCCCCTTGCTGCCGCAAACCTGTAAAGGAATACATCATTATACTTATAACTGTCGCTGTCCCTTCGCCATTGCGCTCCTCCGGCTTCTTCCGGCTTCCTCCTCTGGTGCACAGACAATGACGTCATTGCCTGCGCCCACCGGAGGAGGAATCCGGAAGAAGCTGGAGGAAGCCGGAGGAGCGGATGGCGACGGGACAGCGACAGGGATAAGTATAATGATGTATTCCTTTACAGGTTTGCGGCAGCAAGGGGAACCCCTGTATACCGATGGGGGGCCTGTATACCGATGGGGGGGCGCCTGTATATGACTCGCGTATAAGCCGAGGGGGGGACTTTTCAGCCCAATTTTTGGGCTGAAAAACTCAGCTTATACGCGAGTATATACGGTACCTTCTTTTAAGAAGGAGGTTGAGAATCTGGAGCATTACATTTGTTTGTTCTATGAAACTCTCAAAATGGCCATAAAAAGAAAACTTTCATGTGAAACTTGACAGTCTATTCTTGTTCTTAGAAATAAAGACTCTTCTATGCAAGAAATTGCCAAGAAACTGAAGAGTTCCTACAATAGTATGTAATACTTTCTTCAGAGGAGAGCACAAACAGGCTCTAATCAGAGTAGAAAGAGAACTGAGCAACAAGACAAGTACATTAGAGTCTCTAGTTTGAGAAATCAACACCTCAGAGCTCCTCAACTGGCAGCTTCATTAAATAGTACCCGCCAAAGGTCTGCAATGCTGTAATTGCTGCAAATGGAGCGTTCTTTGATGAAAGCAAAGTTTCAAAGAAAAAATTATTATTTCAAATAAAAATCATTATTTCTAACCTTGCCAATGTCTGGACTATATTTTCTATTCATTTTGCAACTCATTTGATAATAAAAGTATGAGTTTTCATGGAAAACACAAAATTGTCTGGGTAACCCCAAACTTTTGAATGGTAGTGTACATATGTGGTTCCCCAGCTATTCCTCACTATTTTCCTCTCTTCATGGTCAAGGACACGGCTCTCCCCCTGTTCTTCACCTACCTCTCTGACCACTCCTACAGTGTATCTTTTGCTGGCTCTTCTTCCTCTTCTCTTCCCCCTACTGTCAAGTTTCATAGGGTTCAGTCCTAGACTGCCACCTTGTCTCTCTAAACACTGCCCCCGATTAGACAAACCCTCAGCAGATTCAGTTTTCAGTACCATCAGTATGCTGATACACTTAACCTCCTCACATCACCCCTGGATTATTACAAAACATCAGTAATTGTCCGTCTGCTGTCTCTAACATTATGTCCTCTCTCTATCTAAGGACAGAGACACACTATGGTTGATGCAAGCAAGTATCTCGCATGCATCTTGCATGACTCACTCGGCCTGACCCCTGCCTTTATGAATGCGAGTGTGTCAGCTGATTGTGTTAATGTGCAGCTCCACACTCCTGTCCAGAGAGGCGGCAACTAGGCTGGGTGAGTCATGCAAGATGCATACAAGTATCTCGCACGCATCTTACATATGCGTCTCTGCCCTAAAATTGAATCTGTTAAAAAATTAACACAAGTTTCCTCCCTTCACTAACTTTCATAAACCCAATATTGCCATTTCCATTTGTGATTTCTAGGACACCCGCTGTCTTGGGGTTATATTTGACTCAGGTCTTTCCTTTACTCCCTACATCCAATCACTCTCTTGCTAATGTCACCTACACCTCAAAAACATCTCTGGAATGTAACCTTTTCTTATTATTCACTCTGTAACAACTCTTGCTGTCTCTCTTATTCATTCTTGTCTTGATTATTGCAAGTCTCTACTAATCGGTCTCCCTCTTACTGAACCCTTCCCTTTCCAAACCATCCTAAATGCAGAATCCAGAATGATATTCCTCTCAAACTGCTGCACCAATGTCCCTATCCTGTGCCAGTCATTGCACTGGTTGCTCACTACAGAGTACAAACTTATCACTCTCATCCACAAAGCCCTCCACAGTTGTGCACCACCATTCATCTCCCCGCTAATCCCTTTCCATCACCCTACCTGTTCCCACAGTTACACTACTGACCTAAAACTGACTTCATCTATAATCCAAACCTCCCATCTCAAGACTTCATGCGAGCTGCGCCAGTTCTCTGGAATGCACTACCAAAAACAATTAGATTAATTCGCAATAACCACAGTTTTAAGTGTGCCCTACAAATGTATTTCTTTAGCTTATCTCCTCACCTTTTATCCTTACAAAATATTCTTCCAAATCTGGTCTCTTGCATCATTTATTTACACTCCCTCCATGCACTTAATAGCACTTTATCCATACTTGTATACATACTGACTGGTGACCAGTTCATGCAGCATTATTTGAATACTCTATTCATTGTATAATGTGTTGATGGCTGAACCAGACAATGTAAAGACTTTTTATCATTTACCTTTCATGCCTCCCCTATTTCCTCATAGATTGTAGCTTGTGAGCAGAGCCCTCACGCTTCTTAGTATCTGTTGATTTTTTGTTACTCTGTAATGTCTCATATTGTCTGTATATGTCCTCTCTAAATTGTAATATGCTGCTGAATATGTGTTGCACTATATACATAACATTATTATTATCATTATTATTACTGAGCGTATTAGGAACTCGGTTATCCAGTGGTCCCTTTGGGAAGTGTACACTTTAGCAAATCTGTTGCTGAAGTGATCTACGACTAGCCTAACTTTGAAAGTCAGTCAACGTTGGGGTCATCTCAAGGTGGACACAAATGTTGCAAAATATGTTGGCCCTATATTAATGAAAATTCTTATTCTACTTCTTGTTATTATTGTTACCCACCTCCAAATATACCACTTTTCAGAGTTCGTCCAGTGAGCAACAACCTTGGTGGAAAGGAGAGTGTTGATTCTGAAGGAGCTACTCCAACTATAACAGTAGTGCCACAACACACGTGGCTGCAAAGTATTGCAGAAATCTGTATGAAAGCCATAAAATAAAACATAGTACAGTTTACTTGTGGTAGGTAATACAATTAGAACAATACTCAAATCAACCGTCATCTATTAGTCAGAGTGAATGTCCCCTCCCTAGAACGTCTCCCAGAGCAGTGCTCACCAACTTAAGTCCTCAGGACGACCCAACAGTGCATGTTATTAGGATTTCCTTAGTATCCCGTCCCATTGAAATCATAGAATAAATATGCACCTAGCTTTGTGGGATAACATTACTTTCAGCTCCAGAGGCTAAAATATTTGAGGCACTTTTTTAGGTTCTTTCTACGAAATATGAAAGTCTTTCATCTTGGTTATGTTATGTATGACAAGCAACATGAACCCTGCAAAATTGATGATGTCCCTAAATGACCCTGGTATTTACAATTCATGATTATAATGCGAGTCTCCATCCTGGCTATCGTTGTTTTGGTGGAGCTTAGTTTCCTTTATTTGCATGTAAAGTAAACACAGCTGGGGAGAAATCATTTCCATACAATTTTGTCTTCTCTTCTTTTCTATTTGTGGGAATGCCAAACTTCCATTATTCTCTCAAGCAATGTGTTTTTATTGGACTCTAATTATGACTTGGATACAAATCAAGCCTTTATGTAATAATTAGGCAATATTTTAGAGCCACAAAAGCTATTTGTTATAAAGACAGGAGAAAAATAATAATTTCTTATGTTAGGTAAAGGTACCTCTGCAACACAGCTCTAATGGCCCCTTTACACGCAGCTACAGGTAACAGGTTTTCCACAGGTAACTTACTGGCTGCAGTGAAATCATGGAGACATGGTTCCATTTGTACACAGCAACAAGATAGAACCATGTCTCCATGATTTCACTGCAGCCAGTAAGTTACCTGTGGAAAACCTGTTACCTGTAGCTGCGTGTAAAGTGGCCATAAGTGTGTCTTTTTATGTTACATCTTCTTACCTCCAAAAATTTGTCTAATAAAAAACAAATGAGTGATGGAAGGGGGTTGTAGCTGAAGACTTTAAAGGGAACCTGTGCGGTCATGTGACACCGGGATCGCCGCGTCACTTCCGGTCGCACACAGGCAGACTTCAGCTTGCAATCTGCGCATGCGCGAAGTCTGCCTGTGAGACCCGCGACCGGAAGTGACGTGTCCCGGCATTACATGACCGCGTCGCAGCGGTGACGTTGCGGGCGCGATATTGAAATCGTGCCCGCACTCTGCATTTGTACAATGACGCCCATTAGGGCGTATTAGAGCAACCAGGCAGGGGTAACGCGGCAACACAAGGGAACCCACCTACCATTCAAAATGCCTTGGAGGAACACCCCTCTGACAAGATTTTCGTAAGTTTGCAAACTACATTATTCTACTTGTAGATTACTACAAAAGGTGAGACAGGGATGTTTTAGATTGTACAGTCATGGCCAAAAGTTTTGAGAATGACACCAAAATTATATTTTCACATGATCTGCTGCCCTCTGGTTTTTATTTGTGTTTGTCTGATGTTTATGTCACATACAGAAATATAATTGCAATCATATTATGAGTACCAAAAGGTTATATTGACAGTTAGAATGAGTTAATGCAGCAAGTCAATATTTGCAGTGTTGACCTTTCTTCTTCAGGACCTCTGCAATTCTCCCTGGCATGCTCTCAATCAACTTCTGGACCAAATCATGACTGATAGCAGTCCATTCTTGCATAATCAATGCTTGCATTTTGGCAGAATTTGTTGGTTTTTGTTTGTCCACCCGTCTCTTGATGATTGACCACAAGTTCTCAATGGGATTAAGATCTAGGGAGTTTCCAGGCCATGGACCCAAAATCTCTGTTTTGTTCCCTGAGCCATTTAGTTATCACCTTTGCTTTATGGCAAGGTGCTCCATCATGCTGGAAAAGGCAATGTTGGGCACCAAACTGCTCTTGGACGGTTGGGAGAAGTTGCTCTTGGAGGACATTCTGGTACCATTCTTTATTCATGGCTGTGTTTTTAGGCAAGACTATGAGTGAGCCGATTCCCTTGGCAGAGAAGCAACCCCACACATGAATGGTTTCAGGATGCTTTACAGTTGGCATGAGACAAGACTGGTGGTAGCGCTCACCTTTTCTTCTCTGAATAACTGTTTTCCAGATGTCCCAAACAATCGAAAAGGGGATTTATCAGAGAAAATGACTTTACCCCAGTCCTCAGCAGTCCACTTCCTGTACCTTTTGCAGAATATCAGTCGGTCCCTGATGTTTTTTCTGGAGAGAAGTGGCTTCTTTGCTGCCCTCCTAGAAACCAGGCCTTGCTCAAAGAGTCTCCGCCTCACAGTGCATGCAGAAGCACTCACACCAGCCTGCTGCCATTCCTAAGCAAGCTCGGCGCTGCTGGTAGTCCGATCCCGCAGCTGAAACAGTTTTAAGATACGGTCCTGGCGCTTGCTGGTCTTTCTTGGGCGCCCGGGAGCTTTTTTGACAACAATGGAAGCTCTCTCCTTGAAGTTCTTGATGATGCGATAGATTGTTGACTGAGGTGCAATCTTTCTAACTGAGATACTCTTCCCTGTTAGGCCATTTTTGTGCAGTGCAATGATGGCTGCACATGTTTCTTTAGAGATAACCATGGTTAACTGAAGAGAAACAATGATACCAAGCACCAGCCTCCTTTTAAAGTGTCCAGTGGTGTCATTCTTACTTAATCATGACTGATTGTTCCATTAACAAAGGTGTGGGTGTTGATGAGGACAGGGCTGGCGATCAATCACTAAAACGATGTTAGCTGCTCCTTTTAAGGCAGGACTGCAATGATGTTGAAATGTGTTTTGGGGGTTAAACTTCATTTTCTAAGCAAATATTGACTTTGCAAGTAATTGCTGTTAAGCTGATCACTCTTTATGACATTCTGGAGTATATGCAAATTGCCATTAGAAAAACTGAAGCAGTAGACTTTGTTAAAATTAATATTTGTATAATTCTCAAAACTTTTGGCCATGACTGTATTGTAAGGCTGCAGGGACAGGTATTAATAGGTTATAAGGATTATTTGGGGTGACAGGTTCTCTTTAAAGGGGATCTTCGGTGAGAGAAAACATTTTTGTACTGTCCTTGCTCTCCTACATGATGAAGCTGAGCTGTCCACTACAGTTCTACCATCTATAGATCACTTATAAATTAATACAATAATTTCTGCTTCTCAGCTCTCATCCTTCCCTTCGGGGACAGAGACATTTAGTCATGCATAGGGCTGAAGTTTCAGGGGACAGGAACCAAGTTGATATAGGGGAGGGGAGACCATGGCAGTGCTGGTGTTGGCATGTCTCTTCTTTTTAAGTTACACTTTATGCCTTTTTCCACACCCCTCCCTACACTTTCCACCAATCCTACCACCTTTCCCAGCCATGTAACCTCCACTTAAATCTTAATAAGTCCCCATTTTGCTATGTGGACATGCAAAAGCCACTAGTAACCCTTTCATGTCCCACTTCTTTATTAACCCCATGTGCCCTATTTTTACAAACCCTTGTCATGCTCTGTCTTCCACTATTGCTGCCCTTTTCTTTACTTAAAGTTGTTAAAGAGAAAGCATAATAACTATAGATGAGCAAATTTTTTCACTTCAATTTAACATTGAGTTAGGTTTCCTAAAATTCGCAAGGCCCCACAAATAAAAAAAAATAATTCATGAGGAATGTAAAAAAAGAAAAAACACACAGTTCATTGAACTTATAAGGATAAAAAAAATTGTGATGCACTAACGCAGCGGTAACCCACACTGAAGATGGAATTGAAAGTGTCAGTCTTTGAATAATAATTCAATGTTACAAGTGACAGGGAGGTGCTGTACTGTATGATTGTGTGACAGTCAATTGATCGATCTGTAATATACGTCAGCAACAGCGTCTTAATGGTAGCATTTTTTAATTCTTCCTTCTTCCTACACTACACACAAGGCAGTGTAATATACTTCTATCACAATTTTGAACTTAAAATAAATCCGGAGATCAAGGCTAGCGTGTCAGAAAAAGAGTGCTTCCCTGCCTGCAAAAAATGGGAAAGGCATGATATATTTTCTTTTATTTTGGATTTCTTTTTAAAAAGACAAATGAAAAATAACCACATTCCAGAAGTCTTACCTCTGTTACCTGTCTACCTCACACAGTGCATTATATACCGTATTTTTGAGACTGCAGTACACACTTTCTCCCAAAATGTTTTGGAGGAAAGTGGAGGGTGCATCTTATAGTCCAGATGTACCTTGCTGTGGCTAGGGGAAGGGGGGGCGGCAGCTGTGGAGAGGTGGGTCACAAGGAGGCAGGGAAGGGTGACAGTTGGAAGGAGCTGGCCCTGGGGCTACCAGTGTGCCTGCTATTAAGAAAAAGTAATATTCACTCTTCCCCACATCCATAATGCCTCCAAAGTCTCGGCACTGAAGCTGGCGCCAAGGGCGTTTTAATTATAATTATACCTGAATCCTACCTGCCCTTTATATTGTACACTTTTAGCCCAAGTAGAGGCATTCAAGGAGAGAATGCCAACAACAGTTTACACCTTGATACTTATTACAAATTTGCCAAATTGTGTATCAAGTACCTAATTTTTAACCTAGTTTCTGTCAGTAATGCAGTTCCAAATGTGTTATATTCAATGTTATTTTAGTATAGCATTTCAGTGTGCAGCTGTAATAATTTAAATTAAATTGATTAGTTCTTTTAGTATGTACCAGTTCACCGGATGTGCTGGTCAGTTTTTTTTTTTAACACCACCACTGCATAGTCATGTCAGCCACACATCTCCTGTCTGCACACTGTGTTTTATCATGCTAGACTGTATTGCTGATATGAAACCTCTTATGACCACTTTACATGCGGCAAGAGGAAGATAGAAAACGGCAGGTGTCGGAGACAATTGTACCTTTTACCTTCAAAACACATTGTAGATACCTGAATTACACGCAGCCACTTCAAGGTGTTTTGAAGGTAAAAGGTACAATTGTCTCCGACACCTGCCGTTTTCTATCTTCCTGTTGCTGCGTGTAAAGTGGCCATTAAGGGCACACAAACACTGCCTGTGTATTAACACCATGAAAGCAGAAATGAAATTTTATTGGACAATTTTTAAATTTAGGTGGTCTAAAGTGTCCGTTACTGCTGGGTATTATTACATTGGTTGTTGAGTATCACCTATTACTAGGGATGAGTGAACCAGAGTTTGTACCCAACACAGATTTTTTAAAATTTTAAGAGTTCAGGTTCAGAGTTCGGGTGCTTTACAAATGCAAATGACTGAAGTGAGTATCGCTATGCTTGGGTACACTCAGAGTTTGGTCCAGTGCGAGCAGCTTGCAGTGTTTGAACGTCTAGTATTTGGGGTAAAATCAAAGTTATCAAATGTAGTGTGCACAAAGAAAAAAATGACAAAGCCTCGCTCGCCCTCAGATTGTTTTGCTTATGGCCGGCTGTATGTGGGCGGAGAGCTAGACTGCAAAATCATTGAATTCCATTGAGGTTTGGGTCAAGTTTGAGTCTTGAACAGAAATGTATAAAAAGTCCAGCTGAACACACGTCCATGGGTCTACTCATCTCTACCTGTTACTATTCATATTTTCATAACTAGATAAGTTGTGGTCATTTAGACCTATATAAGGTTGTGTTTCAGTTGAAGAGCTCAGAATAGGTCAATTCTTTGCTAGGGACATCTGAGGCATTTAGAGGGTTTGCATTGTTGTGTTTCACCACAAATCAATTTTAAGGAAAATTCAGGAAAGTTACCAAATTCAAAGATTCACTAATCTCTTATATAAACATATTGGTTAATATGATTATTGTCAATTTTAGGAAGCACTTTATACATACAGATAAAAATGTGCAAAAACCTCTGTCTTTAGAAATCATGCTCACTTGCTAATTATTTGCTTTAATCTGCAGAAGACGTTTTGAAAAGATAGCTGCAGTTTGCTTTATTATACGTGTATACTCATTTTAAATCCACAGTTAGTATTGTCAATGTGTAATAACTTTATTTATTTACCATGATATCCGTATTTCCAATGCATTCAAAGGAATAATGGACTCCACCATTTGTCAACTTCTGTATGACCTCATGAATGGGATTATTATAGTCCTTAGGGTTGATACATTCTGTGGCTCCAAGCTCTTTTGCTTTTTCAAATTTTTGGCTGTTTACATCAATTGCAATAATTCTGGAAGCTCCAGCCACTTTACATCCTATAATCACTGAGAGACCAATGCCACCCAAACCAAATACAGCACATGTAGAGCCAGGCTCAACCTAGAAAAGCAAAATTAATTGATATAAAATGATAATTTGATTTATTTTGTTTAAGATAGAATAGTTTTAAATGCTCTCTTTTTATTTTCACAATTAATTTAGTATGCTCAAAACGGTATGAGGGTTGGGAAATGTTCAAACATAGTGATAAGGAAAATAAACTCATCACAATTACAAGAAAATGCATAAAAAATGTAATACTATAAGAATAATAATAATCTTTATATAGCGCCAATATATTCCGCAGCGCTTCACAATTCAGAGGTTCATATTAAAAAAATCATAAGAAATAGTTATCAGAAAATACAATACAATACAAAAAACAGTACAATACAAAGCATTATACAATACAATAATTAGAGCAAAATAATGACAGCCCTGCTCATAAGAGCTTACAATCTAACAATGAGGCGGGTGTGACACAAAGTACATGTGCTTATTTACAATGATGGTATAGTCAACTTGAGGAGATGGGGAACGAATAGGAGCAGCATAAGTGGTCACCAACTATTATTTGTGATCCACTTGAGACTGAAGTGGAGCGGGAAGGCTATGTCTAGATGACTTTGACTCCTGATAGACCGCCCTAAAAAGATGTGTTTTTAGGGATCGCTTGAAACTATGTAAGTTGTGGATACACCTAATTTCTTGGGGTAGAGTATTCCATAGAATTGGTGCAGCTAAGGACAAGTCTTGGAGCTGGGAGTGGGAGGTTTGGATTAATGTAAAATTGAGTCTAAAGTCACTTCCAGAGTGAAGAGAGTGGGTGGGGTGAACGACAGAGATGAGGGAGGAGATGTAGGGAGGTACTACACTGTGAAGAGCTTTGTGGGTGACAACAAGCAGTTTGAATTGGATCCTATAGTGTATATGCAGCCAGTGCAATGACTGGCATAGAGCAGAAGCGTCTGAGTAACGGTTAGCTAGATAAGTGATCCTGGCTGCTGCATTAAGGATAGACTGGAGAGGGGAGAGTCTAGTACAAGGGAGGCCATTTTAAAAGAAAATTACAAAAGTCAAGGTGGGAGTGAATCAGGGCAACAGCGAGGGGTTTTATGGTTTCCAAGGTGAGAAAGGGACGAATTCTAGAGATGTTCTTCAGGTGCAAGCGGCAAGAGCGGGCGAGAGATTGTATATATGGGGTGAAGGAAAGATCAGAGTCAAACATAACACCCAGACAGCGAGCCTGCTGACTAGGCGTTATTGTGGTGCCACACGGTGAGAGAGATGTCATATTTAGGAATGTTAGTGGAGGGTGGGAGCAGCAGAAGTTCAGTTTTGGAAAGGTTGAGTTTCAGGTAGAGAGCGGACATGATATTGGAAACTGCGGTTAGACAGTTGTGGTGTTTTTTTATTAGAGCAGAAGTAAGGTGAGGGGAAGAAGTGTATAGTTGTGTGTCATCAGAATAAAGATGGTACTGAAAGCCAAATCTGCTGATAGTCTGTCCAATCAAGGATGTGTAGAGAGAAAAGAGAAGAGGTCCAAGGACTGAACCCTGAGGGACCCCAATAGTGAGAGGAAGAGGGGAGGAAGTGGAGCCTGCAAATGATACACTGAAAGAGCGGTCAGAAAGATAGGAAGAGAACCAGGATAGAGCCGTGTCCTTGATGCTGATGGAGTGCAGCATAGAGAGTAGGAGATGGTGGTCAAGAGAGTCAAAGGCTGCAGAGAGATCAAGAAGAATAAGCAGAGAGTTGTTACCATTACATTTTCCTGTCAGAAGGTCATTTGTCACTTTGGTGAGAGCAGTTTCTATAGAATGTAGGAGGCGGAAACCAGACTGTAATGGGTCTAGAAGAGAGTGAGTGGAGAGGTAATGAGTGAGGCAGGAGTAGACCAGGCGCTCCAGGAGTTTAGAGATGAAGGGGAGATTGGAGACTGGTCTGTAGTTGTTTGTGCAGGATTGGTCGAGAGAAGTTTTCTTTACTAATAGGGTAATTATAGAGTGTTTGAAGGAGGAGGGGAAGATGCCAGAAGAGAGGGAGAGATTGAAGATTTTGGTTAGGTGAGTGTTGACCACCAGAGAGAGAGACTGAGAAAGGTGTAAAGGTACCGTCACACAAGGTGACGGCGCTGGAGATGTTGGCGGTGACTGGTGGGAGAGCGCACGTTTTTGGCGCCCAGCCAGCGTCGCCGTCCCCCGTTTACATGGGGCGACACCTCCAGCACTTCGCCGGCGATCTGACAGGTGGCATCACCACTGGGGTGTCTCAAAACCCCAGCGGCGATGCAGTACAATGGGAGCTTATGGCTCCCATCACCTGTCAGATCGCCGGCGGCCGTTTACATGGGGTGATGTGTGCACATCGCCCCAGATCGGCCGCCTGGTTTCAGAGCACTGCTCTGAAACCAGGCGACCAGTAAATGGTGTCGCCCTCACCCATTCACATTAGGCGATGCAGGGGTGATATCGGCGCCAATAGGCCACACCCCTGCATTGCCTAATAAATTGGCGGTACCGTCGCCTCGTGTGACGGTACCTTAAAGGGATGGGGTTAGCAGTGCATGTGGTGGGACAATAGAAGCCTGGAGACTTCTTCTGTGACTGGGTCAAAAGTGGAGAGCGAGCCAGATGAAATGTGGGGAGAGGTAGCGGTAACAACGATTTGAGGTTGGTAGTTGATTTCCTGAGGGATGTTTTCTATTTTCTCTATAAAGTAAGAAGCCAGATAGATCATCAGCACAGAGGTTAGTGATAGGGGCATGCACTTTAGGACTGAGGAGAGAGTGAAAGGTGTCAAAGAGCTTTTTTGGGTTGTTGGATAGTGAGGAGATCAGGGTGGTGAAGTAGGTTTGTTTGGCAAGGTGAAGGGCAGAGTTGTAAGTTCTCAGCATAAATTTATAATGAATGAAGTTTCCTGGTGTGTGGGTTTTCCTCTGTAGACATTCAGCACTTCTAGAGCATTGCTGGAGGAATCGAGTTTGTGATGTGAGCCAGGGCTCTTTCACTCTGTTTGGAGTTTCTGAGGTTGAGGGGAGCTACTTGGTCCAGGGAGCTTCTGAAAGAGTCATTTAAGTGATTTACTGCCAGATCGGGACAGGAGAATAAGTAGATTGGGACAGTGATGAGTGTAGAGAGTATGTGAATGTATGAAGGTTAATGGCCTGTAGATATCTGAATGTGTGATAGATCAGACTGTGCTTGGGTGGGCGAGGGTTTGTGAGCATGAAAGAGAGAATGTTCTGGTCAGAGAGAGGAAGAGTTGAATTATTTAAGAAGGAGGTTGAGCAGAGCTGGACAAAGATCAGGTCAAGGGTGTCACCATCCTTGTGTGTCTCAGAGGTTGGGAGCTGAGAGAGGCCGAGAGATGTGGTTAGAGATAGGAGCTGGGATGCAGATGGGGAGATGGGGCTGTGTATGGGGATGTTGAAGTCTCCCAGAATAAGGGTTGGTAATTCTGTGGACATGAAATGCGGCAGCCATGCTGGGAAATGGTCGAAGAACTGGGTGGGTGACCTTGGGGGGCCGTATACCACTGCTACTCTGAGGGGGAGGGGACTGAAGAGTCTAATTGTGTGGACCTCAAAAGAGGGGAATGAGAGTGATGGGGCTGGAGGGATGACCTGGAAAGTACATTGTGGGGACTGGAGTAAGAGACATGTAAGCCGCCATAAGAAAAAGAGGCAGGGGACACTGTGTCTGAATCCTGGATCCAGGTTTCTGTGAAAGCCAGGAGGTTAAGAGAGTGAAGCTAGGGTCACACTTGTGTCAGCCCTTGTGGCTGATGCAAGCGCTAAAAACTTACAAATTTTTGCTACAGCGCATAGCGTTAACGCTATGCGCTGCCATGGAATACAACCCCATAGAAACCCGCTGTTTAACTTAGCAGCGGCTCCACACAAAGCATCAGGAAGTGCGCTTTTGGACAGCGCACAGGAAACATTGCCTTCAACAGTTCACAAATGAACTGACAGTTCCAGGGATCATTCAACAAGGCAAAAATCAAAGTACACCACTTAATATATCTAATTTAACATAAGAAGAAATACCTCTGCATCTGAGCAAATTAAACATTGACAAAGCCCCTGGGCAAGATAGCATTCGTCCATGCATATTGAGGGAATTGAGCTCAATAATTGATAAATCCCTTGAAACAGGGTTGGTGCCAAAGGATTGGAGGATACTTTTAAAAAAAGTAAAGAAGGTGGATTCAGGCAACTTCCGTCTGGTAAGTCGTAAGTAGTGTACAAACTGAGGGAATTATAAAAGATGATATGCAAAAATATATTGCAGAAATTAATGTAATAACTAGAAACCAGCATGGATTCATGAAAGATGAGTTGTATCTAACCAACATGTTGGGTTTAAATGAGGAGGTAAGTTCAAATCTGGATGTTGTTAATGCAACTGCTATGATTTATCTGTACTTTTCAAAGGCATGTGATACTGTAGCCCATAACAGCCTTATACTGATGCTCCAAGAGCATGGACTAGGGAAACTACAGATGCATCTCAATGAATTAGAATGTCATCAAAACATTAATTTATTTCAGTAATTCAATACATAAAGTTAAACACATATTATATATAGATCAATTACAAATAGACTGATCTATTTCAAGTATTTTTGTAAATGTTGATGATCATGCCTTACAACCAATGAAAACCCAAAGGTCATTATCTCAGAAAATTAAAGAAGGGAAGATGAAACGTCTGAGAGATAAAATATTATGTAAATAGGTATCAGAGACTTCACCTTGTGTGGTTGTGAGAGTCACAACCACTATAAAAGCATATCATGGCTGCTGCAGTCCCCAGCATGGTGCATATAGAGTAGGGAGGATAAAGGGTTAAAAACCATGCGGCTGTATTCCACGATGCATCAAAGGGTGAATATAATACTGACTTGTTAGTCAATGTGACTCACCCAGGCAGGGGTACTCAGATCTTGGACGTTCATTTAGGCGTGTTGTCATAGGTGGTCGATGCCCGAGTCTGTGGCCCTGGTGGTTCCTGAGAAGTGTTGAAATAAAATAATAAAATGGATTGTTCGTGACGCCAGCCACGTGCAGTATCTAGTGATACCACCAGCGTCGCTGTCAGACCTCCGGAGATGATGGTATTGCAGCCAGTTGGCCTTGCTCTCTGCAGGTGGAGCAGGATCACTGGGGCAGAGTTGCTACTGTGCTGGTTGTCATAGTAGCAGCACTGTAGTTTGACGGTAAAAAGACAAGAGAGGCTTTCTTTGGTCGGCACGGGTGTTTATTGGTCACTGGGTAAACGCAGTTTAATAACAGGTTAACAGTCACAGAGTCACGGGTAGCTGGCCTGGGTAGTGACTAATGACTGGGCTGTCTCTATGTGGCTTACAAGCATGTCCCTCTAAGCTTCTCTTTCTCTGTGCTGTTGTGGTGAAGTCTGGCTGGCTTGAAACCTGGCCTGGCCTCCTTGTTCCTTTCCTGATGGTCTTAACTTGGGTAAGAACCCTCTCCGAATTACCGCTACCCCTGTGCCTTTACGCGAGTCCTGGCTCTTAGCGTTAGTGAATCTTGTTACAGGTGGTCCAGAGGCTAAACTCTCCTACCGTACGGTTTGGCACTGGGTCTCCTCCTTCTGCCTGGGCCACCACTCTTTCTGGTGCCCTTTCTGTGCTTTCCCCCAAAGGGTCCTCCTCAACCATGCTCTTGTTCTAACTAACCTTGTTCTTTCTGTCTGCCTCTTCACGCTGTCCACTAACACTCTTATAACCTCCCCCTGAGACCGGTTACCTAGGTAACAGGTTGAACCAATTGGTCCCCTGAAGCTAAGTGTGTGTGGATGCAGGGTGAAAAGCCACATATTAACCTCCCCTTTCACTGGCCACAGGGATACCGTACACACTGGTCTGGGTGCAGTACCCCTTAGTGGCACACCGACCATTGGGACGCCACATTCGCGTTTCAGAAACAAATTTATATCATATTGCCATGTTTCACGGTGTTTCAGGGAGCCTTGACATGCGTTGACTAACAAATCAATATTATATTCACCCTTTGATGTCTTGTGAAATATGGCAGCATGGTTTTGAGCCCTTCATCCTCCCTACTTTAATTTTCTGAGATAATGATCTTTGGGTTTTCATTGGCTGTATGCCATAATCATCAACATTTACAAATATAAACACTTGAAATAGATCACTCTTTTTTTAATAACTGTAGATGGTATACATGTTTTACTTTATGTATTGAATTACTGAAAAAAAATAACTTTTTAATGATATCATAATTCAATGAGATGCACCTGTATATGCAGATGGGTAAGGAATTAACTTAAAGACAGGAAACAAAGAGTCCTTGAAAATGGTACATTTTCTCCACCATCCAGACTATCCTGCATTGCAATCTTTCATCATCTTTTCCCTGCCGTCCACGTCCAATGAGATTAGCTATAGTGCTATGGTTTATAAACTTGTCAATTATGTTGCACACTGTGAACAAAGTAACAAAGATCTCTAGAGATCGACATGTAACCTTGAGATGTTTTATATTTTTTAACAATTTTGGTTCTTATGGCCTCAGACAGTTCTCTACTTTTTTTTCTGTTCCCCATATTTAGTGTGGCACACACAGACACACAAAGCATAGTCAACGTTCCCCTTTCTATCTGATTTCAGGTGTGATTTTCATTTTCTAGACTTCTGTTACTTGCCACTGGTGAGTTTGAACGAGCATCAAATGCTTGAAACAAAGTTGTTTACCTACAAATTTGGAAATGTGCTAACAATATTTTACAGTCCATTGTTGGAGTTTTGTGTGAAATTATTTCCAATTTAACTTTTTTCCTCTGTTCTTGTTTAGGTTATTCCAATATACACAAAGGAAATAAACGAGTATAACAAATCATGTGCAATTGCAAAAAATGTGGGGGAGAAATACTTCATTTAATGGAACAGATTTAATCGTGCCAACACTTACAGCCATGTGTGTACTTATGCAATAATATGATCTTTTTTCGGGGACGGACAAGAAAAGTTGCAGACACAACACTTTTTGTCCATAAATAACTATGGATTTCAAATCGATTTGCAGCAAACTGATGACACTTTGGGACATTACCATCTTAATTTTTCTGAATGAATCCAGTACTGGATCCTTTTATTTCTGATTTTGCTTTCCCTATACAGATACAAAAACGGAAAGAAATTCTGGATATGTGAACCTAGCCTAAGAAACATGTCATACACCAAATACAAGGGAGTAGATCATCAGAGGTTGGATGTAGTTCAGTTTTTTTTTTCCATTTTTTCCTTTTTTACTTACTTTTAATTGGCTTCATCACTTACCTTAGCCAGATTAACCGCGGATCCATATCCTGTGGAAAAGCCACATCCCATCAAGCATACTTTGTCCAGGGGTGCATCATCATGTATCTTGACCACAGATATCTCCTCTACTACGGTGTATTCAGTAAATGTGCTAGTATTGATGAAATTGTGGATCAATTTCCCATTACAGGTAAATCTGCTGGTGTTATCTGACATCAGCCCACTATGTTTTCCAATGCTGTTATAAGTAAACGCAAAGAAAATGTTTATACATATTATGCTGTATCATTTAATACAAAAACCTATTGTAAGTAACAAATCTCATAAACCTCTGATAATATTGTTCACGCTTCTACACGGCATGAAAGTATTTCTGCATGTTTTCAGAACAGAAGATATGTATAGTAAAGAGACTGGTAATTAACCGGGATGACGTTTATCTAAATCTCCTCATGGAAACTGATAGGCCTGATATGGCAAGTTGTAATGCGGGTGAACTGCAAGTAGTCAATGCTTGTCCCTTTACATACCGTAGTTACAATGTCATATTGTGTCATGGTATACTACTTAAAATATTTAATCAGCTTTGTTTTAGCTATTGTGTCTCAGAGTCTGGGTATCATCTGGTGTATAAAGTAGGAGTTGGCAAATCGTTGACTCATTGTCTAATAGTTTGGTGTTGGTTAATGAAACAGGAACATCATTCTAAGTTTCAATCCCATAACAGAAGGAGGTATTATCCAGAAAGGTCATTGTTGTGGCTACCTATTTCTGTTCTGATGGCATTAATGTTTAACTGAAGTATTGATGGGTTGGGCCGACATGAGTCATTATAAGGCTGGAAACACACTCTCCTATTTACATGCGACTCTCTCGGACAAGACTCGGAAGAGCTGGAGCAATGACCCTGAAGGGCTTTTCCCTGTCTGGATGGGGCTGTCGGCTGATTGTAGTTTTGTGCAGCTCCACGCTCCCCATCCAGAGAGGGAGAGGCCTTTCAGGGTCACTGCTCCAGCCTCTTCCGAGCCTCGTCGGAGAGGCTCACATGTAACTAGGAGAGTGTGTCCAAGCCCTAAGACTGTGTTTACTCGTTCTATTTTTGCAGCATTTTTTTCACCAATGATAGCATGGGGAAGTGCATACGCGCTGCAACAAAATGCAACAATGCATTTTTGCTGTTTGTATTACATTTTTGCAGCAGTCTAGTGGCTACAACTACCTCTATTAAACAGTTATGGCCACTTTACACGCGGCTACATTTCTAGCTTATCCACAGGTAACTTACTGGTTGCAGTGAAATCATGGAGACATGGTTCTATCTTGTTACTGTGTACAAATGGAATAATGTCTCCATGATTTCACTGCAGCCAGTAAGTTACCTGTGGATAAGCTAGAAATGTAGCCACGTGTAAAGTGGCCATTACTGTAGACAAAAGACACATAATTTTCTAAAAATAAAATGCTGCAAAAATGCATACGGTATAAAACAATAAAAAAAAAACAGCAAGACCTGATTTTTTAAAGCAGCTTCTTTAGCATCAAGAGAGCAGTTTAGTCTGCAGAAAAAAAAGTAATAAAAAGGCAATATGTGAATATAGTCTAAACTGTGTGTTTGGCAAGTTTGGTGAGTGTTTGCACAATGAGCTTAGTCAACCATTAAGGGCCAGAGTCTGACTAGATGCTAAAGGGGCGTGGAGTAGTGATGGGCGAATCCTAAATTACTCGGAATCGCTTGACTCTAGCGAGTCCGAGCCCGGAACTAGCTACTCGTTGCGAGTCTAGCGAGTCCAATGTTAATGAATGGGGAAGCGAGTAATAGCGAGTAGTGTGCGATTTACAAATCACAGATGTGTCTCGGAAGCTTCAGCCTGAAGCAATCCTAGTTTTGTCAGAGTCGCCGCCATTGATTTGCATTGGACTCGTTTACTGTGCTAGTAATCGCTGGGAAACTCGCACAGATAAGAGTCCGGCTGTCTCCTCTGTGTGCAGGCTGCCGCAGCTCCAGGGTCCTAGAGCCCGTAATAGAAATTCATGGCGGTCATGTCTAATATTGGCGTGACCGCCATAAATTTCGGGCTTAGGGCCAGCTGATAATACAAAGCTGGCCCTAACCTCTTTATTACCCAGCGTGCCACTGCCACCAGAACCGCTGGAAGAGCGGGGTTCAGCGCCAGAGGATGGCGCTTCAATGAACGCGCCATCTTCTGGGGCGGCTGCGGGCTGCAGTTTGCAGCGGGGGGTGCCCAGAAAGCTTGGGCATCCCTGCGCTGCGGATTCCAGCCCCCAGCTGCTTAGCTGTACCTGGCTAGACATAGAAATTGCGCGGATCCCCACGCATTTTTTTTAAATTATTTCATGAAATTCATGAAATAATAAAAAAAAAAGGGCTCCCCTATATTCTTGTGTCTGGCCAGGTACAAATAGGCACCTGGGGGTTGGGGGCAGCCCGTCGCTGCCTGCTAGATCCGGTTGGTTCTAGAAATACGGCGAAGACCATGTAATTTTTTTTCTGAAAAATCAATAAAACAATCCTAAAAAAGGGACTGCATCTTTATTAACCCCTCGCCCATGGTCCAGGGGTTAATAAAGATGCAGTCCCTTTTATTTACATTGTTTTATGGATTTGTCAGAAAAAAATTTCACGTGGGCTTCGCCGTACTTCTGGAACCAGCCGGATCCAGCAGGCAGCGACGGGCTGCTTCCAACCCCCAGGTGCCTATTTGTACCTGGCCGGACACAAGAATATAGGGGAGCCCTTTTTTTTAATTATTTCATGAATTTCATGAAATAATAAAAAAAAAATGCGTGGGGCTCCGTGCAATTTCTATGTCTAGCCAGGTACAGCTACGCAGCTGGGGGCTGGAATCCGCAGCGCAGGGAGGCCCAAGCTTTCTGGGCACCCCCCGCTGCAAATTGCAGCCCGCAGCCGCCCCAGAAGATGGCGCGTTCATTGAAGCGCCATCCTCTGGCGCTGAACCCCGCTCTTCGGGCGGCCCTGGTGGCGGTGGCACGCTGGGTAATAAAGGGGTTAATACCAGCTTTGTTATACAAGCTGGTATTAAGCCCGAGATTCTTAATGTCAGGCCACGTTTGACCCAGCCACTAAGAATCTCCAATAAAGGGTTAAAAAAACACAACACAGAGAAAATTTTTTATTAGAAATAAAAAAAAAAAGCCATTAGGAACTCCATCTTTAATTAAAAAAATCCTCTTCCGTCCGACGTAGTCCAAAACGCGATGTCCTCTTTGCTCCATCCCCTGTGCATAGATATAGATGTCTATGCACAGAGATGAGCAGACTGAGAACAATCGCATCTCTGCTACATCATCTCTGTGAGCAGGCGGGCTCTAGGACCCTGGAGCTGCGGCAGCCTGAACAGAGAAGACAGCTGGACTCGGCTCGCAAAGTAACAGCAGTTACTCTGCGAGTTTCCCTGCTATCACTGGCACAGTAGCCGAGTCTAATGCAAGTCAAAGGCAATCCTAGTTTTGTCAGCGTCTCTGACAAAACTAGGATTGATATTGATTTGCATTGGACTCGTTTACTGTGCGAGTAATCACTGGGAAATTCGCAGAGTACCGAGTCCTGCGAGTCCCTTACTACTCGCCGAGTAACGAGTCCTAGCGAATAGATTCGCCCATTCCTAGCGTGGAGTTCATATGGCTCCAATATAAAGACTGCAAATACAAGAAAGAGAAAAGCATCCAGTAGAGCTGCAGTGACTGGTGAGCCTTAAGGCCGCTTTACAAGTCCCGATATCGCAACACAACATCGATAAAAAGTCACGTGGTGTGGCCGTTGCAGTTGATATCGTTCATGTGTTGTGCCGTGTAAATGGGCAATGTGACGCGAAAACAACCTAACTACGATATTGCATGAAGATTGTGCAAGCAACTACGATTTGGAGCGAAACTTCCCCTATTCACTCCAATGTTAAATGGTCGTTCCCTGGGTTGCTCATACTCAGCGTGGAAAAGGGGCGTACAACATCGTTGTTGCGTTGCCTGCCGATATCTCCTTGTGTGACATCTACTATGCGATCTTGGACAAGTTCCAAAAACGTGCGCGCTCCCGTGAAATCGTATGCAATATCGGAACGACGTGTAAAGCGGTCATTAGAGTCAAAAGAATCAGTTCACATGATGCGTATATTGCTGTGTATTTAGTGTGGCTCTGCGTATACGCAGCAGATCTGCACCAAATCTGCAGCAGCGTGTTTTCCCAACAAAGCCTAGGGGTTTTGCAAAATCTTGTCCACATGTTGCCACTAAAATATGTAGCAGATATGCTGCATATTTTATTGTGCAAAAATCTGTTGCATGTCAATGCTTGCTGAGAGTTTTTTTGCGCACCAAATACACCAATTCCTCGACCCCTGCCTCAGAAACAGGGCTTATGTCCTATGTTAATGTGTGTAAATGTGATTCAAATTTATTGGGAGCATGTATATAATAATAATAATAATAATAATAATAAATATTTATTTATATAGCGCCAACATATTCTGCAGCACTTTACAATACAGCCATAATCATCAACATTTACAGAAAATTAAAGTAGGGACTAATAAATCAATATGATATTCACCCTTTGATGTCTCGTGGAATACAGCAGCGTGGTTTTTAACCCTTCATCCTCCCTTCTTTAAATGCACCACGCTGGGGACTGCAGCAGCCGTGATATGCTTTTATTGTGGTTGTGACTCTCACAACCACACAAGGTGAAGCCTTTGATACCTATTTAGGTAATATTTTATCCCTCAGACCCTTCATCATCGCTACTTTAATTTTCTGAGATATTGACCTTTGGGTTTTCATTGGCTGTAAGCCATAATCATCAACATTAACAGAAAAAAAACATTTGAAATAAATCACTCTGTTTGTAAAGACTCTTTATGTATTGAACTACTGAAATAAATTAACTTTTTAGTGATTTGGTAATTTATTGAAATACACTTGTACATAAAAAATAATAATATGCATTCAAGAGACTGGTCAGCGGCACTCACCACAGAAGATCTTTGTGCTTTTATTCAGAGTCCAACAAAATCCATGGACAATTCAGATGGTGGAGGGGGAGTGCTGGGACGGAAGACGACGGCCTGCCGTTTCGCGGTCTGTACCGCTTTGATGGGTCCTGGTACTGTTGGACTCTGAATAAAAGCACAAAGATCTTCTGTGTGTGAGTGCCGCTGACTAGTCTCTTGACTGCATGTGATTATTGTGGAATCAGTGTACAACACCTGTAGATGGCACCGAAAAGGTCATAAATATAGTGGCTACACCTAGTTACACCATATAATGCCCAGTAACCTCTAATATTGGACTAAAAAATAATAATAAAATGATAAACAATAATATAAACAAAACAAAAATATTAGCAGGGACCTAGCCTAAAATAAATGCAAGCACAAATAGATGAGCTAACATATTTTATGCTCCTACAAACATTTTGTCAGTTATCAATTACCGTATATACTCGCGTATAAGCCGAGTTTTTTCAGCCCAAAAATTGGGCTGAAAAGTACCCCCCTCAGCTTATACACGAGTCAGTGCTGTATACGGATGTATACATCGGTACATACCGATGTATACATCGGTATACAGCAGCCCCCGCATCCCCAGTAATGCAGGGCCCCCCCAGCGTCTCTCCGGTCACCTGTAAAGCAAACTATACTTATCAGTGTCCCGCTGTCCGCGCCCGCTCGCACCCGCTCGCAGCTGCCGTACGCGATCCTCCATCTTCATGCGTCTTCTTCCTGTTGCTGTGCTCGTCGCCGGCAATGACGTCATTCCCTGCGACGAGCACAGGAAACAGGAAGAAGTTGCATGAAGATGGAGGATCGCGACGTCGGCAGCGGCGGGCGCGGACAGCGGGACACTGATAAGTATAGTTTGCTTTACAGGTGACCGGAGTCAGGCTGGGGGGGCCCTGCATTACTGGGGCTGCCTGTATACTACCGCTGGGGCTGCTATATACCTCTGGGGCCCTGTATACTAACACTGGGGCTGTATATACTACCACTGGGGCTGTATATACCTCTGGGGCCCTGTATACTACCACTGGGGCTGCTATATACCTCTGGGGCCCTGTATACTAACACTGGGGCTGTATATACTACCACTGGGGCTGTATATACCTCTGGGGCCCTGTATACTACCACTGGGGCTGCTATATACCTCTGGGGCCCTGTATACTACCACTGGGGCTGTATATACTACCACTGGGGCTGTATATACCTCTGGGGCCCTGTATACTACCACTGGGGCTGCTATATACCTCTGGGGCCCTGTATACTAACACTGGGGCTGTATATACTACCACTGGGGCTGTATATACCTCTGGGGCCCTGTATACTACCACTGGGGCTGTATATACTACCACTGGGGCTGTATATATCTCTGGGGCCCTGTATACTACCACTGGGGCTGTATATACTACCACTGGGGCTGTATATACCTCTGGGGCCCTGTATACTACCACTGGGGCTGTATATACTACCACTGGGGCTGTATATACTACTAGGGCTGCGTCTATACTACCACTGGGGCTGTATATACCTCTGGGGCCCTGTATACTACCACTGGGGCTGTATAAACCACTGGGGCTGTATATACTGCTGGGGCCCTGTATACTACCACTGGGGCTGTATATACTCCTAGGGCTGCGTCTATACTACCACTGGGGCTGTATATACCACTGGGGCTGTATATACTACTGGGGCTGCGTGTATACTACCACTGGGGCTGCTGTATCTACCTCTGGGACTGGTGTATACCACACTGCTGGGGGCTGTATACTTGTGCTAGGGTCCACCCTCGGCTTATACACGAGTCAATAGATTTTCCCAGGTTTTGGGGCAAAAGTAGGGGGTCGGCTTATACACGGGTCGGCTTATACACGAGTATATACGGTATTGTAATATCAAGAATAGACATAAAATGCTTCAGTATTTACTTTGTAAGAAAGGACTGAAGCCAGTTGCATTGCCTTTGGTATATAATTACTACTACTACTGCTCCTACAACTAATAATAACAATAATAATATTACCGTACTAATAATAAACACATACTCAGCTTTGGTGCACAGATTACTTTTAGGTTCAGTGCAGCCTCCGCATTCTCCACAATGAGGAAGAAAAAGTGGTATTACTTTGTCTCCTGTTATTAGTAAAATAAGGGAAAAAAATGTTTTTCAACTTTTATGGCATTATCATAGTCCCAATAAATGTTAAGTAGTTAAAATTATAAATGGAAGAAAACAGAATAGAATAGTTTGTGATATATAATTGAAGAACTACACTCCCTTACAGAAGTTATGTTGCTTATCCGTGTTATGTAAATAAAAGCTTAAACCTGACATTAAATTCATCCATTGGTTGTATAAATTACTCGTTTGAAAGCTGAAACCCTCCGAAATGTGGTTTAGGTTAAGAAAATAAATTGGCATCAATGCTGAAATATTGATCATTTAATGAACACAGAATAGTCAGATTTTAGCAAGACAAAAGTTTTGTCGCCTGGTCATATAATGCACCCAATCCTATTTTACATCCTCACCTATGCTCAGTAAATGATCGGTTAATTAGTGGGTGTGTATAAAAAGAAAGCCAGCACCCCAGACCTTCACTTGAAATGCAACTTGAGCTCTGACAACATGCCAAAAATCCACCCTGCAACCAAAGCCTTGATTATCAAGAGGCTGAAGACCAAATCCACTGCAGAGGTGGCTGGCACCTTTAATGTGTCTCAGTGTCAAGTATAAAGAATTAAAAAGAGGTTTGAAGAGACTGGAGATGTGTTTGACAAGACCAGGTCCGGCAGACCCCGCAAGACCACTGCTCAGGAGAAATGTTTGTCGGTTAGAAAATCCAAAGCAAGCCCCTCTTCCACTGCATCAGAACTCCAACATGCCTGGTCACCTCCCTGTGTCAACTAGAACAGTTTGTAGGATCTCTCTCGAAATGGCCTCCATGGTTGAATCAGTGCCCAGAAGCCAGCACTAAACAAAAGGCAAATAAAAAATCGTCTGGCAGTTGCAAAGTCCCACAGCCTTCTAAACAGATGGACGCTGGAAAAGTGGCAGAAGATGGATTTCTCTGATGAATCTTCAGTAGAATTACACCATAGCCACTGCAAATACTGCAGGAGACCTACTGCAGGCCGTATGGATCCAAAATACATCCAAAAAACAGTTAAATTTGGTGGTGGAAAGATCATGGTCTGGGGTTACATTCAGTATGGGGGTGAACTAAATATTTGCAAGGTGGAAGGCAATATCAATAGCCTAAAATATCAAGAAGTATTAACTACCTCTTATATTCCAAATCATAAAAGGGGTCAAATTCTGCAGCAGGATGGTGTTTCATCTCATACATCCATCTCTACAACAAAGTTCCTGCAGGCAAAAAAGATCAAGGTGCTCAAGAACTGGCCAGCCCAGTCACCAGACATGAACATCATTGATCATGTTCGGGGTAGGATGAAAGAGGAAGCTTGGAAGACAAAACCAAAGAATCTAGATGAACTCTGGGAGGCATGTAAGACTGCATTCTTTGATATACCTGATGACTTCATTAATAAAGTGTATAAATCATTGTTGAACCGCATAGATGCGGTCCTTCAAGCTCATGAAAGTCACACACAATATTTAATATGACTCTAACAGCACCACAACTTCATTCTCCAATGTTATGCAACATATATTTGTATGTTAAGTTAATTATTTGTTTGAATATCACATTACTTTCTGTGGGCGACAAAACTTGTGTTGCCAAAATCTGACCATTCTGTGTTCATTAAATGATCAATATTTCAGCATTTATGGCAATTTATTTTCTTAACCTAAACCACGTTTGGAGGGTTTCAGCTTTCAAAAGAGTAATTTATAAAACCAATGGATGAATTTAACGTCAGGTTATAAGCTTTTATTTACATAACATGGATAAGCGACATAACTTCTGTCAGGGAGTGTATATTACCTATAACCTGTAAGAATACTTTTAAAATCAATAATTATTGTAAGCCTCTGAACCATACAGATCTGCTTCAGAAAGAGTCCATGCAAGCATATCAAATAAATCATACATTTTTCGTTCAGATAAAATATATAATTTCCATCTATATTGTCATTCATATTCCATCTGTATATCACCAGTATGTCAGGAATTTACATCTGTATGACATCCGTATGGCATCTTTTTTGTATGAACCATTTAAATATAGTAATGATGCATAAGGAGAATACATGCTCATATATTAAGCTCATCTAAACAAGCCCTTAAAGGGAATATGGGTAGGCCGCCACCAGAGATACTGCACTCCTGCGGTTAAGGGAGTGCCTCTGCTCTCCAGTTGCTGGAGTGGTGCAGTTGAGCCCAAAACACACACACAACCATAGGCCTCTGGGATGGTGGGTGGACCCTGAGGGAGGACCCAGGTTAGAAAGGGGAACAGGGAAGTAGTGAGTAGATGGAGCTGATGAAAAGTGGAGTGGAAGTCGGAAGTGTAGCGGCGGTGCGGTGTCAACTCCTGTAAGGTGGAGCATGACCACGCTCATCCACGGAAGTGAGAATCTGGCAGGTGGGAGAAGACAAGAGTCCTTGGGGTGTGGATGAGACATCGATCCCTGTATGCCCGAATCTGGTGAACCGGAGGGGCTGGTGGACAGGGATCACTGTGCGGAAGCTGTATGCCCGAGCCGTTGAACCTTAGACCCAAAGCTTCTAAAGGGAGCTGTGGCTGAACACCTGACACAACTTGGGAAAGGCGGCCATACTAGAGAGCAGTGCCCTGGGAGGGGGGTCACAAATAAGCACTCGTGGCTATTGGTACTTGAGCTCTGTGCTGCGGAGGCGCTGAGACCCAAGGGGGCAGAGTGGAGTCACGCTCACCCTAGAGGAGAACTACCCCTTCTAGTGCTGGGAGAGAAAGACCAGCTGAGACACGAACATGTACATAGGACAGAAAGGGCACCGACCATGGCTTGACTGCACCGACCCGGTTCTGGAGACAGCGCTGAACAGGAAGTTGGCAAGGGAAGTGTGGCACCCCAGGGTTAATGTGCCACAGTAACAACACCAAGGGTTAAATCCCCACACAACACCTAACACTGCACTAGCACCACTAGGCCAGAAGGGGGAGCTAAAGCAGCTCCCCTGGTGTAGAGAGGAAGTAGTTAGTTCAGTCCCTGGGAGAACTGAGGGAGAGGGACTGTGGTGTAAAGGAGCTGCCTTAGGCATCTCCACAGTCTGCTACTCAATTCCAGGCCTAGCCAGGGTCTGAGGAAAGGAGTTTAGAGAACAGTAGAACACATCTGGGTGATTGAGTTACCTCATAACTCGCCCCGGAGAAGGCGAATACCCCTTTTGTCAGACATTCCCTGTCATCTACCACCCATTTATTACAATGACACCGCCAGGGTTACGGGACCGGGTCTCAGCCCCCATCTGTCCCCATGAAAAGAACCAAAAGAGACGAAGAGAACAACGAGTAACTGCCCGGTTCCCGAGTCTTCCCCGGCCCTGGAGTGAGCGTGTCAAATATGTCAGCAGGTTTTTGCAACTTTATCTGACAGGAACATAATATAGGCAAAAAAACATGGAATCCAGCAATGATGTATAATATAGATTACTGGCTGCAGCTGTTCTCACACAATCAAAGCATTTAGTTTTATAGACACAGTAGAGCGGTCGCCACCCTCACCAGGCTCTCATTAGAGATTATACATTCACAGTGAGGTGTCAATCACAGCTGAGCATGACAAAGTAGTCTTGTAATGGTAATCACCATGTGATAAGGCCTTTAGTTTGTGTAAACAATAGTACAGACACTGAAGCACAGTTGATTTTTGTTTTTTACCCTTACAGCATGCTATTCTCAGTTTACATGGCAAAAACCTGCTGATCGATTCCCTTTAATGTACAAGGAAAGCCAGTGAAACCTCTACTTTAATAAACTATTCTAAATCATAAAGTGGTTTTCTGAAACTAAAGATTAATTTATATGAGTTAGAATAAGATGTTCTCAAATGAAAAAATGAAACATTTTTATCAGTGTTTTGGATCAGTTTCATTAGTTTTTCTTGATAACACTCATTGCTCAAAGTTTCTCCTATAAAATAAACTTGAAACTCCAGATAGAATTATGATGCAACTAATATAGAATACGAGTAAAGGCTGAGTTTTCATGGGCCTATAGACTGGATCAAAAGCGGACAAGTTTCTGTTTTTTGTTTACAGACGACTTGGCAAAAATACTTCTGCGTGTGACTAGTATCACAGACTTAGGCTGCCTTCACATTTGCGTATGTGAACGCAGCTTATGCTGCGTTCCCATACACATTCAAACGCATGCGCACTGCGTTCCTATGTTTAACATAGGAACGCATAGTGCCTGCGTTTGACAGCGTTTGCTGCGTTCGGGTGCGGATGCGGACCATATCTGCTCCTTCCGGTGTCCCGCGTCCGCACCCGGGACGCAGCATGTCGCGTCCCTGGTGCGGGCGAGAGTGTGTGATCTGTACGCAGGCATCCGCCTGCGCACAGATCACTAATGGCGGGCAATGAGAGCGCACGGCGATCTGCAAGCATCTGCAGACCGCCGTGCGCTCCATTATAAACATAGGGGCCGCGGTCTGCATGCAGATGCTTGCAGATGCATCTGCAAAACGCTGCAGATGCATCTGCAAGTCTGAAGGCAGCCTAAATAGGTATGAGTTGTGTCAGTGAAGATCACTGATAGAACTTGTACATGAAACACAGGCATCTGAATGAGGCCTTAAATATTCATATCCATTCCAACATTTAATCAGTGGTCTTGAGTTTCATTTTGTGAAACTTACCAGGCTTTACAGCAGTTACTCCTTCCCCAATGCTCTCTACAATACCGGCAGCTTCATGGCCTAAAATCACTGGATACTTGCTCTCTTTCATTAATCCCTCCACTATGTGGTCATCTGATCGACATATTCCAGTAGCAACTATCTATTCATAAAAAAGAATAAACATTTTTAACAATGTGTTAGCAAATGGTTATGTTTTTATGATTATATACAAGATTTTGGTACTTAGCTGAAGCATATATATTTTAACTTATTGTATGAATGGCTCAGACTCATCAATATTAATTAAAAAAGATATAGTACTCACCATAGGCAGAGGATAAAGAGGGCAATCTGGGCTCAGGATGTCCCATGGCAAGATTGTCATCACTGTAATGTTTTGTGTGCCACCATTGGCGGTGCTTATTTCTGGGCAGGGAGCTTTCCTGAAACTCTGCTATCGGCAAAACAAAATGGCAGCAGAGTTCTAGAGGAGCTCCGGTCTCCTTTTCAGTGATGTTACTCAGCCTGGTCAGCACAATGACGTCCTAGCACCAGCATATACGCACCACTCACTAGAAGAAGTGCAGATGCAGGAGATAATATGGAGAGGTAAAATAATCCTTTTTTTAATGATCATAGTAAATTGGGTGTGGGAGAGAGGAGATTAAAATGAATTGAGGGTGGAGGTTGGAGAAAAGAAATTATAATGAATTTAGGGTGGGGTCGGAGAGACAACATGACATAACTGGGGGTCGGGAGCATTTTAATATAATGAATTGGATGGGCAAGTAATATATCAGGGAAGCGGTAGGAGCACTGTGGTGGTGCAGTGAGGATGCAGGAGATTTAATGGTAATATACATATTAAACAGGAAAAAGAGCCAATTATAGTTAGCAAGGGTACTGTGGTGGATTATAAATTTATAATTGGTAAAGGTGTGTTGAATTAGGTCATTATATATTGTTGGAATGGTGCTTGTATTCAGCAATGCAGTGTAGAGGCATTTCCTATTCAGGAAACCTATATATATATATATATATATATATATATATATATATATATATATATATATACTCAGGGCCGTATTTGGAGTTCCTGCTGCCCTAGGCACTCTCAGCGGCCGTCGCCCCCCCCCCCATTGTGGCCCCTCCCCCTGTCACGGCACCTCCCCCTGTTGCAGCCCCTCCCCCCATCATGGCTCCTTCCCCCGTTGCAGCCCCTCACCCCGTCACGGACAATCTTCCCCCCAGTCACGGCCTTCCCCCCATTCTCCCATTTTCTTCCTCCTCCTTCTGTGCTCTCCTGCAGCAAAGTCCTCCTGTCAGCCGTGATGATGACTCATCATCACACTGCTGAGCTGAAGCAGGAAGAGAGCACAGCGGTAACCCGGGACAGGAAGCTGCCGGAGCTTCACTGACCCCGGAAGTGTGGGGGCCCGGAGCGCTCACACATTCACTTGTCACCGGGTTTTAAAGGTGCGGTGACTAGTGAATGCGGTGCCCCCCTCCCTCCTCCAAAAACTCGCCGGATTTCATGCAGAGTTTGGAGGAGGGAGGAAGACTTTAAAAAAAAAATATATACATATATTATTTACTCCCTCATCTGGTGCCACCCCCTGACACCTGGCGCCCTAGGCACGTGCCTACGGGTGTCTAATTGTAAATACGGCCCTGTATATACTGTATATGGCCTTTTTGTATCTTCAGGAGTGTGGTGATCAATCCAGTAAGCTCTACTGCAACTGAATTCTGGTGTTAAGACATCAACAAGAGTGCTTGACAAGATGAAAACAGGCTGTGGTCATATGAGACATCAGTGGCAAGTTACTAGATGTAAATTCTTATTCTGTATAGGCGTGCATTTATTCGGACTAAGGAGCGGCACTGAATGATCACCAATCGGTAAACCATTACCAACCAGCAGTCATTTACTCAGGTCTGTCTGTTTAAACAGGCTATTAAAGGATATGCACTGAGCAGTAAACAGGCTAATAAAAGATGCACATTGAGCTATCCATCCCATACCCTTTTATTATATATAGCGCTGTCCCTTTTTCCATAGGACGGCCACCATATTAGATAGCATGCTCTTGTTATATGTATGCTAGATGTGGGCCCAATACTATCGCATTGAGAGGGCAGTGACATTACAGTGGGAGTGGACTTTGTGGTCCTGGGGCGGAGGCTGTCTCTCCCCCCTGTGCGGTCTCTCTGGTTTGCTGTTTCTCTCCCCCACTGTGCTCTCTCCAATTTAAGTAAATAAATTTAGTTTTACTTAAAAACCTGTTTCTGTTTTTTTATTAATAAAGTGTTTCATTTCCTGGTATAAAATGTGTAGGGCTTTGCTGTATTTTCTATTGCCAGTGCAGGTAAACCAAGCAGCTGCTGGCTGCCAACTCCTCTCCCACTGCCTGATGTTACCTTTGTTTACAATGAAAAATACAGAGGAGCCCTACTTTTTTTAGTTATTTAAATAAATAATTATAAAAAATAGCCTGGGCTATGCTGTATTTTTGTTTGCCAGCCAGATGCTAGGGGCTGGAATTCTCAGCGTTGTTAGGTACAAGCGTTCTAGGTCCCCACACTGACAATTGATGCCAGCAGCCACCCCAGAATTGGCGCCACCATGAGAAATACCAAAACTGGCGGTTACCCCACTCTTCCAGCTGCCGTGTAGCCGTGGCAGACTGAGTAATAAAAGGGTTGATGTCAGCTTTTTTAGGAAGCTATTGTCAAGCCCAATTGCTAATGACAGCCAGTCACTATCAATACTTTCAGCAAAGAAAAAAAAAACAGAGAGAGAGAAATCCTTTATTGCACACAAAATAGGCACCTTGTTATCCACTTTATTAGCTCTCAACAAGTTCCACTCTGATGTAATTACTGTAATTTTGTGGTGGAAGCAGTGGGGTGGTGTGATGCATCACGCCGACGCCATCTTTGTATACCCAAGCATCTAAAGATGGCAGCTACATTCTTTCTGTGAATGTTACCTCACCATATAGTTGAAAGGCTCCTTGCTCACAGTACTTTGTTGGATGCTTCTTTTGAAGTAGATTTTGAGACTCTGCATCAAAAACTTGCAGATCTGCTGCAGATTTTGGGGCAGAAAAAAGAAATCTGAACCACATGTGCAAGGTAAAAAAAGCAGTGTGGGCACAGCAGTTTTGACCTGTTATATATTTTGTTGGCTTCAGAGTAGACATGCAGATTTTGATGCTGCTTCTCTGGGTAACAAAAAGCATTAAACAATGCACCATTGGATTCCCCAGGAAGAAGGTCAGAGGACTGAAACATGTGTTGGGAATAAGAACCAGGGGCTGCAGGAGCACTAAGTGAGGTAAATAACTTCTGTTGTGGGGCTCATATTAGTGCTGCTTCCATTGTTTATGCCTGTTTTAATATGTGATTTTATGATTTACCAATAAAGTATCACTTCTTAATTTTTCATATGGTCATAAGTGCACATTTTTTTCTTTTGATTTGAAACGTTGGCACAAAGTCTAAAGGGGTCCAAAGGGAGTAGCAGTTTTGGTGAAAGGGCTCAAGGATTCCTCCTGCCCCCTGGCTACCTTTACAGAGACTTCTAGGGCATGGGTGGTAACCTACAGTCCTCCAGGTCTGAAAACATTCCAAGCTTTCAGGATTTCCTTAGTATTACAAAGGTGCTAATTTCATCACCTGGACAGGTGATGATTCCAGCACCCTGTGCACTGTTAAGTAGGTCCTGAAAGCATGCACTGTTTGTGGCCCTTGAGGTCAGCCCTGTTGTACAGGAATGTGTGTAGTGTCTTGCATTTCTATACCTCAAACCGTAAGGCCAGAGGCCTGCGTCTCATTTGCCAGTCTCTGTAGGACAGTATCAAAGCAACCTTTTTGCAGAAACAGCCCAGCACACAAGGATTGAAGTAAAAAACTTTACTGTAGCAACGACTGAAAAAGGCCATGATGGTACATGATGTCATTTGTAACATTTATCAGACCTAAACAGTAATAATATTAACATAGGCACATAGCACAAACTATCTGAGAGTCCATTAAGAGCACAGTCCATTAAGGCCTATGAGATATGGGCCAAAGGCTGCAGTCCCAGTAATCCAGCAGAGAGAAGTGTAACCGGCACCAAACGTGGGAAGGGTAAAAAATATAATGAAAGAAAAACAGGCCTCACTTCTCTAAGAACTGAAAAAAATAACTGAAAAAAGTCCTTCTTTGGACAATTTGCCAACTAAATGACGTGTCAGCCGTCAAACAACAGGACTTTTATAGTGAAGTCCTCTCTTTATACAGAATAGAAACACATGAGCAGCTTTTTGAACACTGCCCGGGATGAAGGTTGGTATTCCACATGGTACTCCACTGTCAGATGATCTCGAGGGGTCGCAGGGGTGTCTTTTTCTGGAGCTTTCTCTGCCGCCACCTATCCCCCTGCACACACCATCATGGCCAGCACTGGGGAAGAGGATGAAGGAATTAGGGGACGACCACCCTCTTTAGGAGAGATGGGAGGAACTTGGGCCACAACCCCGACAAGCCCTTCAGGATCAATGGCCCCTGTGGGTTTTTGCTCACCTGTCTGGCTAACCAAAAAAGGCCTGGCCTTCCGCCAATGCATTATTCTCTCAAGGTCAGACTCTTCCTCTCCCTCAACAAAACTTAAAGATACATATGGAAATGTAAAAATCAAATTGCAGAAAATCTGTTAAAATGAACATCAGTGATCGATTTTTGTTGAACTGAAGATGGTGAACTTGCTTGAACAGCACTTTGTGTATAGAAAATAACCATGCTTCATGTGTCTCTGGGATAGCAGAGCAAAGCAAGTTCATTAGACAAATGTGTCATGGCCTACAAGGAAAGAAATGATTGTGGGTGCTACAAGTATCATCAAGTAGTTGGTGGACAAGAACAAAATCATTCTCTTCCTGCTTCATACTAAGTTAGGATAAATTAAGCAATTATCAATAGCAATTACATCTCTTTTTTCTCTGGGTTTTCTGAATCCTGCTTGTTCCTCTGACAAAGAGCTGCCAGAAGAACAAGCAGGATTCAGGAAAGGAATATGAATAAGAGATGTAATTAATTATATGGTTAATGGAAAAGACCAAACAATACAACAAGGAGCTCTATTTTTGCTTCATTGACTTTGACTGTGTGATCACCAGAAACTTTGAAATACTATGAAGGAATTGGGTGCGCCGAACCTTCTGATCTGCCTTATGAAGAACCTTTGCATCGACCAAGAAGCAATAGTCCGAATAGAGCACTATTAGCATGGTTCAAGGTAGACCAAGACACCAGACAAGGTTGCATCCTGTCAACATTTCTCTTCAATTTATATGCAGAAGTTATTTTAAAAAAAGCTGGACTTGCCGAAAAAGATGAAGGAATCAAAATTGGTAGATGAATCATCAACAATCTAAAATACACAGATGATACCACACTGATAGCAACAAACGTAGATGAAATAAAGCACTTATTACAGAATGTCATAATGGAAATCATGAACATGGGACTCTTACTCAATACAGAGAAAACAAAGATATTGACTTCTGCTAGGTATAACAGTGACACTTTTGAGATAGATGGGGATGAACTGGAAGATGTAAAGGACATTAACCTACTCGGATCAAAGATCACTCAAGATGCAGCGATGAAATCGCAAGTCAATAGGAGAATAGCTTTGAGATAATCAACAATGAAGTCACTAGACAATGTCTTCAAATCCAGGATTATCCATGTGGCATTGAAGACACAGCTTGTACATAGTCTGGTCTTTTCTGTAGTAACAAGGATGATAAAGGGGCAAGACAGGAAGAAGCAACACCTTTGAAATGTGGTAAAGAACGATGTTATCAATACCATCGATGGAAAAAGGAACAAATACATACATTTTGGAACAGATCAAGCAGGATATGTCACTTGAATCAAGGACCATCAAGCTACAATTTACCAACTTTGGACACATTATACAAAGAAAGAAATCACTGTAGAAGGACATCATAGTAGGAAAAATATAAGGAACAAGGTAAAGAGGAAGACTAGCAACCTGATGGCCTGATGCTATCAAGATAACGGTAGAGAAAACTCTGGTACACCTATTTAGGCTAGCACAAGATTGATCTTCCTAAGGCGGCCGTCACACGCTGAGATATCCTTAGCGATATTGTAAGCGATCACGTGCACGCGCAATCGCTTACAATATCGCTCACATCGCTGGTGAGATGTCACACAGACAGACTCACCAGCGATGGGGAGCCGCGATCTCGCTCGTTACTATGGTACACATCGGGTAACTAGGCGCCGCGCGTCGCTTAGTTACCCGACGTGTACCATAGTTACCATCTCCCAGCATAGGCGCGGTCGCTGGGAGATGGATCATCGTGGTGTCATACACCACGATGATGCAGATCGTTGCATCGTTCATCGCTAGATCTGAGAACCGGAGCTCAGATCAGCGATGTCACGATCAAGCGATTTCACATCGTGAATCGCTTGTTTACATGCAACGATTTCTTGCCCGATATCGCTTAAGCGATCAAAAAGGAGATCGCTTAAAACGATATCGGGCAAGAAATCGTTCCGTGTGACGGCCGCCTAAAGAGCATTCATCGATCAAGTCCCCAAGGCTCAAGATCGAGCTGAAGGCTGGTAAATAAAAAAATAACAATAATAATAATGAAGCGATAATTACATTTGTAGATCATTCCCTGGACAGATTATGAAAAACTAAAAGCTGGAATCTTTTATTTGTACCTATTCCTATGTTATAATATCTATGTTTTCTTCACTAGATTAATTTGTAGTACATTAGCTCAATCTAGTGGCTGAACTTTTTATCAGCATCAGTTTTCTCTTTTTATGCCGCTGTTTCTCCTTTACTCTGCAATGTATTATGGGTGATTCAGCCTCCATTTTCATTTCATGTTGTTCTAAATGTTACTCTTGACTAGTCAGATGCATTCTAGGTTACACTCATGCTTACTAGAAATTTGTATGCTTATTGTATAGCTACTGTGTGATATATAGTTTTCTGCTGAATCATTCATGCACTGATTATATGTATCCCAATTGTCCCCAGTTTTACCGTAACATACTACTACTTTCAAGAAAGTACACAGATTTCAGCAACAGTCTTCTTATTGGACTCAGTATAGCAGTTTAGCTGCCTGTCTAGCTTCTAATGGCCGTGTAGCAAGGGCAGAACAATTACAATTTTACCACATGTATGAATGTCACTGTCTTTGACAAATCTTAAATAGCATTAGTCTTTTTCTATAGGCCAAAGGGACATTTGGGGCCCCCCTAGGCTACAGGGCCCAGGTACGATCACAACCCCTGCACCTGTGGTAGTTATGCCCCTGCCAGTGACAATTTGAATCCTCAAAAAGGTTTATCTTTATTTACAGAAGATAACGCCTATAACACAAAGACTATGAACAATTCTTTCTGATCTGACTATACATTGACCCTTTGGTAAATAAAACACATAAATGTTAGCTTTGCGCTCAGCTTTGGCTTAGGATAACAGCAGGTTATCTTTACATATAGAGGGATTTTAAATGAGATATCTTCGTTATCTGACAAAAAAAGGTTATGTATATGTATGGTTTACCTTTATTCTGACTTCATGGGCCTTTGGTGGGGCGACTTCAATCTCTTCAATCTTCAATGGTTGATGAGGCTCCCACAAGACTGCAGCTTTACATTTAATAACCTGAAAATAGTAAATGTAACTGTTAAATGCTCATTAAGAACTGGTCTAAGGTGTAAGAATATTAATTCCAAATGGGTTTAATGTCATTACAGTTTAACCTCTTGGTCCCTGACAATATGTCATGCAGAATTGATTACCAAGGCTAATAAAAATACTATTCATACTTGTATTTTCTTATGAAGTTTGAACTCTAGTGGGGTCCAACTGCTGTAAATCCACAATCCCAAAAACAGGTCTCTGATGGTCTCACCTGAACATAATGAATTAATACACATCTGCTCTATTCATTCTCATCCAAAGATAACACTCTTTTCTGCTTTTTTCGTCAGTCCTGTGTTGCACACACCCAGCCTCTGCTATATTCTGGCCTGGTTTTGAAGATTATATATGGGGATTGTTTGATTCCCAGCAGTCGCAGCTCCACCTATTCACAAGTTATCTCCTACCCAATTGATAGGTGATAACTTTTTAAACAATAAGCCTTTAACGCGTAACCAACATTTACATGTTTATTTAATAATAATAATGTTGAGCAAATGATTTTAATAAACTTTTTTAATATACTTCATTAGAAAATTCTGGTTGGTTACCATTTATAAACCTTCCACAAGGTGTCCCCATTATACTGGATGTGAAGCAGACATATGTTTATTATCACTCAAATTTGTCTTCAGTGCATACGGGGCATGTATCCATATAAAGGAAAAGGGCATGGCCTATAATGTTGTCTGCAGCTGGCGAGGAAACTATGTATCTGATTACAGCAAAGAGCTAAGCAATGTCAGGATGTAAACTCCTCTTTAAAAGCTTCTCTATTCTGTTATCTGTCTCCACACAGCTCTGCCACAATCTCTGTTAATCACTTGTCTGCTGGCTCCCCACACAGCTCAGTCACGATCTTTTAAGCCCTTCTCTGCTATCACATTGCAATGCTCCATCAGCTGCTGGCCATGCCCACAAAGCAATAAAATGCAGTTTTTAAAAGAGCACAGAAAAATGGGAGAAAACAAGACATATGGTACAAAAAAGCAGCATCATAGCTGCTATGTGACTCATCACTAACAACTAGTGCAGTATTGCATTTTTTTTTTTAATGAAATGAAACTTACATTTTAAATAACTGAGAAGATAATCCCTTTAAAGGTACCTTCATACACAGCAACTTTGCTAGGCAATTTCACTGGGAATTTGCTGGTTGCAGTGAAATCATGGACACATTGTTCTATTTTGTTGCTGTGCACAAATGGAACAATGTGTCCATGATTTCACTGCACCAAGCAAATTGCCAGTGAAATTGCCTAGCAATATTGCTGTGTGTGAAGGCACCTTCAAAGAGTGTCACATACTTTCAAATACAATACAAAGAAAATAATAAAGATTTTTCTCCACTGAGTTAACTGATGCTAAAGCCCCCGTCACACATAACGAGATCGTTAGCGAGATTGTTCTAACGTAATAGGTTTTTTGCCGTAACAGCGATCTCACTAACTATCTCGCTAAGTATGACACTTAGCAGCGATCAGGCCCCTGCTGTGAGAGTGTGCGCTGCTTAGATACCCGCTGTTTACCATAGTTACCAGTGTCCTCCCGCTTCCAGAGATGTGGAGGTGGCTCCCTGGTCCCTGGTCGCTGGGGAGATGTGCCTGTTTGACTGCTCCCCAGCGACCATGTAACGACACACCAACGATCCCTACAGGATTGTTATCATTGTCGGTATCGCTGGTGCGTCGTTGTGTGTGACGGGAGCTTAAGAGATAATGCCACTAAAATTCAAAGAAATCAGTTGTTTACTTTGTAGCATTTCCACTTATTGGACCAAGTACCTAAGCAACTTAATCATTGTCTTATGTTTTTAATTACCTAAAAGTAACTTAATGTGCCAAGTGTATTTCTCACTAGTAGATAAGTGATAGTAAAGGTAAGTAGAATCCCGAGGTTAAAACAGTTATTGTCTATTGATGTGGTGTATGTTTAGGGCAGGGACATTGACTTAGGGCCACGTCACACACACAGGTAATTGTGCAGATATTGTTCGCAGATCTCTGGTTGCAGTGAAATCATGGACACATTGTACCACTTGTATTCAGCTACAAAATGGAACAATGTGTCCATGATTTCACTTCAACCAGAGATCTGTGAACAATATCTGCACAGATATCTGTGTGTGTGACGTGGCCCTAAGTACTATGTACCAAACTCATATTCACTATCATTTGTTTGTTCTAGCGTTTAGGCCCCATTCACACACTGCTTTTTTTGCTGCGTATTTTTACGCACAAGCTCAAAAAAAGCCAGGAGTGGAACAATGAAAACCGGGAGTGGCACACTCAGATGAAAGGTCTAAGGCGGCCGTCACACGCTACGATATCTTGCAAGATATCGCTTGAACGCGCCTGATTAAACATCGCTTGAACGATGTCTGTGCGTGTGACGGCAAGATACGACGAGCGAGAATTGTTCAAATCGCAAAATCGAGATCTGAGCTCCGGACCTCAGATCTAGCGATGAACGATGTCACGATCTGCTTCATCGTGGTGTATGACACCACGATGATCCATCTCCCAGCGGCAGAGCCTATGCTGGGAGATGGTAACTATGGTAAACGTCGGGTTACTAAGCGATGCGCGACGCCTAGTAACCCGATGTGTACCATAGTTACCAGCGATCTCGCTGGCCCACATCGCTGGTGAGTCTGTCTGTGTGACAGCTCACCAGCGATGTGAGCGATATTGTAAGCGATCGCGCATGCACGTGATCGCTTACAATATCGCAAGCGATGTCGCCATGTGTGACGGCCGCCTAAGGGCCACTTTACACACACAGATATCTGTGACCAACGTCTGAACAGATCTCTGGTTGCAGTGAAATCATGGACACATTGTTCCATTGTACACAGCCACAAAATGGAACAATGTGTCCATGATTTCACTGCAACCAGAGATCTGTTCAGAAGTTGGTCACAGAAGTTGGTGTGTGTAAAGTGGCCCTTAGGGCTCAGACACACTCATCAGCGTTTGACTGAGGAGACTTTGAAAGGGCTGGAGCAGTGACCCTGAACAGCTTCTCCCTATCTGGACGGGGCTGTCAGCTGCTTGCGTCCAGAGAGGGAGAGGTCGTACAGGGTCACTGCTCCAGCCCTTTCAGAGTCTACTCAGTGAAACTCTGATGTAACTAGGAAAGTGTGTCCAAGCCCTAATAGAAACAAGTGCTCCACTTATATGTTTAATCACCCCCTCCTGGTTTGTGATGAGCTTGTACTTAAAAATACGCAGCAAAAAAAGCAGTGTGTGAATGGGGCCTTAATGTGCTTTCAAAGCCATCTACTGGCCATTACAATAATAGATTTCTAATATATTTGGAGCTGCAATTTCTCATCATGTTTTCCTTTCTGTGACTCTTTAGGCCACTTTACACACACAGATATCTGTGACCAACTCCTGAACAGATCTCTGGTTGCAGTGAAATCATGGACACATTGTTCTATTCTGTGGCTGTGTACAAATGGAACAATGTGTCCATGATTTCACTGCAACCAGAGATCTGTTCAGAAGTTGGACAGATAAGTTGGTGTGTGTAAGGCGGCCGACACACACTACGATTTTGTGTGGGAACTCAATAACGATTTCAGGGGAGCGCGCTCGTGGACACATCGTTAGTGAGGTGTCACATGTATAGATAACGATCAGGACACAGCAGCGATGTTACGTGCAGGGATCGTTCACACAACCAGCAATTGATGCTTGTCAATGATGTGAATAGGAGAAATCGGTCAGGAGATCGGTTATCGCGGTGTCACACAGAACGATGCAGCAGATTGGATGATCCACATCATGTGATATGGGGTCCGGTTCTCATATCTGTATATAACGATCTGACCACTTATCGCTAGTCGTTTCATGCTGTCACACGCAACGATGTCGTAGGAGCGATGCCAAATCAGGCACTTTCCAGCGATATGTTTGCATATATCGTAGTGTGTGACGCCCGCCTAAGGGCCACTTTACACACACCAACTTATCTGTCCAACTTCTGACCAACTTACTGGTTGCAGTGAAATCATGGACACATTGTTCCATTTGTACACAGCCACAAAATGGAGCAATGTGTTCATGATTTCACTGCAACCAGTAAGTTGTTCAGAAGTTGGACAGATAAGGTGGTGTGTGTAAAGTGGCCCTTAGAATAGAATAGATAGATAGATAGATAGATGATAGGAATAGATGGATCATCTTATTAGTCTCTGCTGCTCCTGCTGCTGCTTATGTAGCTGCTGATTAAGCTTTATGCATTTTCACTGCACTGACCAACAATGGCCAATGACAGACGCTCATGCTCTGTGAGAGCATCTGTGATTGGCTGTTGCAATCAGACTGCATTTACACAATCTGGATGGTGTCTATGCTTGGTTGTCATAGACATTAGTGTATGGCAACAAACCTGCCATCATAGTGTGTAAAATGAATAATGAAAAAAATGTGTTGGGCTTCGCGGTATTTTCCAGTCTCAGCACAGATAGGGTGGACTGCTGTGAGCTGCGACCCTCAGCTGCTTATTTTTACCTTGGCTGGAGAAAAAAATTCATAGGGCTTCACCTTATCTTTAATTGCCAGCTAAGGTAGAACAAGGCAGCTGGGGTTGGTGGGGGCCCATCATTTTTGGGTCTCCCATGCAATAGAATAGTAGTCCATAGCAACCCCATAAATTAGTGCATTCATAAGAAGCACCAATTCCTTATGCTTTACCCAGCTCTTCTATTTGCCCTGGTGCTTGTGGAAAACTGGGTAATCAGGGGTTAATGCCAGTTTTGCAGTGCCAGCTGGGGCTAAGCCTGAGATTCTTAATGTCAGGCTAATTTAGACCCAGTGCCTTTCGGCCGCATCACACACACAGATATCTGTGCAGATATTGTTTGCAGATCTCTGGTTGCAGTGAAATCATGAACACATTGCTACATTTGTACACAGCAACAAAATAGAACAATGTGTCCATGATTTCACTGCAACCAGCAAGTTGCAAGTGAAATTGCAAGCAATGTTGCGATGTGTAAAGCTACCCTTAAGGCCACGTGACACGTTTCAATTTTATGAACGATATTGTTAGCGATCACGTGCACGCGCGATCGCTAACAATATCGTTCAGATCGCTGGTGAGCTGTCACACAGACAGACTCACCAGCGATCAATTGACCAGAAATATCGTGGAAAGGATTTAAATATCGTTTCCACGATGTCTTGATGACTGATAAGCCAGCTCCCAGCGCCTCTCACAAGCGCTGGGAGCTGGTATCCAAGGTAAACTGCGGGTATCTAGGCAGCGCGCGCTGCCTAGATACCCGACGTGTACCTTAGTTACCAGCCTCCTCCGCTCACCGGCTGGTATCTAAGGTACACAGCGGGTAACTAGGGACCCTAGTTACCCGCTGTGTACCTTAGATACCAGCCGGTGAGCGGAGGAGGCTGGTAACTAAGGTACACGTCGGGTATCTAGGCAGCGCGCGCTGCCTAGATACCCGCAGTTTACCTTGGATACCAGCTCCCAGCGCTTGTGAGAGGCGCTGGGAGCTGTGTTATCGGTCGTCTGCCGGTGTCACACGCAGCGATGCTGCGTGTCCACCGGCCGACCAGCGACAGATTTGTGAACATGTTCACAAATCTGCGATCAAACAATCAAGCGATTTTACATTGTAAAATCGCTTGATTACACGCAGCGATGGACAAACGATATCGCTTAAGCGATCAAAAAAGCAGATCGCTCAAGCGATATCGTTATCAAAATTGAAGCGTGTGACGTGGCCTAAAGGTACCGTCACACAGGGACATATCGCCGGCGATGTTGCCGGCAACCGAGGGGCGTGGCCAGGTTGCGGCGACATCGCCGGCGAATTGCCGTGTGTGACAGGGCGATAATCAGGGGATGAATCGCCTGAGTCACATCGCCAGGTTTCCCAACAATGTTGGGAAATCTGGCGATGTTGCTGAGGCGATCCTGCCTGATCGCCCTGTGTAACGCGGCAACCTGCAATGTTGCGGGCGATTCCGCCTATCTACAACATTGCGAGTGATCGCTTGCTGGGTTGCTGGGCAACCCAGCGAGCGATAGCCGCGGCAACTAGCCGGCGACATCGCTGGTAAGTTGCTCAGTGTGACATCTCCCCGGCGATGTTGTCAGGGATGCGCGCTCCCGCGATCGCCGGCAACATCGCTGGCGATATGTCCCTGTGTGACGGTACCTTTAAGGCTATGTTTCCACCTAGCAGTTTATTTCTGCACCAAAAAACTCATATTTTGGCAGGCAAAATGCTGCAGAAAAAACACTGCATATTTATAATTTTAAGCGTGTTTTTCCCATGTGTTTCTATCATATAGGCTATGAAAAATAACACAGTGAAAAATGCACAAAAATGAGCATGTTGTTTCATATTTCTGCATCAAAATCTGCAGGTGCAAGATCCTGAAGGTGGGTTACAGCAATTCGGAGAACCCATAGACTTTCCCAGGATGCATTTCCACTTGAATTGATTAAAAACTGCAAGCAAAAATGTGTTAAGTCACCAAAAATGCCAGGTGTGCACAGAGCCTTAGGGTACCTTTACACGCGGCTACATTTCTAGGGTGGCTACAGGTAACTTACTGGTTGCAGTGAAATCATGGAGAGATTATTCCATTTGTACACAGCAACAAGATAGAACCTTGTGTCCATGATTTCACTGCAACCAGTAAGTTACCTGTAGCCACCCTAGAAATGTAGCCGCGTGTAAAGGTACCCTTAAGGTACCTTTACACGTTGCAACATTGCATGCAATTTCACTTGCAACTTACTGGTTGCAGTGAAATCATGGACTCATTGTTCTATTTTGTTGCTGTGTACAAATGGAACAATGTGTCCATGATTTCACTGCAACCAGTAATGGCCACTTTACACGTCCCGATATCGTCGTCCAACTTCGATAAAAAGTCACATGGTTCGTGCGTTGACGCCGATATCGTTCGTGCGTTGTGTGGAGTAAATGTCCAATTCGATGCAAGAACGATGCCAAAACGATATCAGGGAAGAATTGTGCAGGCTCTCCAACTGCCCGATATTAGATGGACGATCTGGCAGGATCATGCTGTGTGACAGCCCAACACCGACTTGGAGAGCAACTTCCCCTATTCACTCCCATGTTAAATGGTCGTTCCCTGGTTCGCGTGTCCAAGGGGGCGTATACATCACAGTTGTGTTGCCTGCCGATATCGCCCTGTGTGACAGCTCCTATGCGATCTTGGATTTCAGCCAAAAAAGTGCGCGCTCCCGTGCCGTTGTATACAATATCGAAACGATGTTGGGACGTGTAAAGTAGCCATAAGTTGTAAGTGAAATTGCATGCAATGTTGTAGGGGTACCTTCTCACGCCACAACCAGCAGAGACATTTTTGGAGGTGATATTTCGTCCTGGAATTATCGCCGCCAAATTGCCTTCTTATTGCGGCGTGTGTTTCGGGAATTTGTCGGCGATAAAACCAATGTCGCCTGGTTTCGATTTTGCAGCACTGCTCCAGGCGATCCAAGACGAAATATCGCCTCCAAAAATGTCTCCGCTGGTTGTGGCGTGAGAAGGTACTCTAAAGGTACCCTCATTGTCTCAAAATTATATTATACATTGTGCTCAACAGTTTGCATCCTATGATTTGTATTTTTGGATTCTCCCAGTGATGTTAATAAGCTGTTTATTTTATAGAATATTTTTTCTATCTTGTTCACCAATTTTTGTAAATTTTTAACTCACACGATAGATACTCAAAACTCCATTCAGCCATGGCAGAATAATGTTTCTGTCTACAGATCCAAGTGCATACATAGATTTTGAAATGTATGCTTATTATGATTCAAATATTCTGAATATTTTCAACTTGACTTTCACCCTTTGTAATGTAAAATGGATAATCTAAGAAAAATCTGTAGTAGAAAACCTTTACCCTTATTTCCAACACTAGTGAAGCAAGAGATAAATGGGTCATTTGGAAGTCATGGAGAGAGCTCATGTTCTGCAATCTGATATTTCAGTATTGCAGACAAACATATTGTTATCTGACCTGACCTATGTTAAATGACAAGTCAGTTCTGCTACATACTTATGTAATCCACGCTAAGTCATGCTGATTAATGCTTTTGTACCATTCATGACCATTTTTATTGCTATTTTAACCCCTGAGTGATAGAGCCAATTTTAATATTCCTGACCAGATTTCCTGACCAAATTTTAGAAATATGACCAATGTTGCTTTATGAGGTTATAACTTCTACAGATCCCCATGATTGTGAGACTGTTTTTTGTAAGATATTGAACTTCTTGGTGGTAGATTTAGGATGATATTATTTGTAGGAAAGTTGGAAATTTGGCAAAAATTTAGCTATTTTCAAACTTTACATTTTTATGCCCTTAAACCAGAGAGTTATATCACATAATATGGTTAATATAATGGCGATCAAAGATGATTTCCTTAATGTTAAGGTCACTGTGCTGTCCTATGTGAAAATATCTTTACATGAGTAAAATAGCAGTATTTCAGCATTTTAAAGGGATCCTGACCCCATAAAATAAGCCCCCAGCCTCCTTATACCTGTCCCTGCACCATGCTAATACATTTTCATGCATCCCTTTGTGGTTATAAAGCGTTCTTGTAAAGTTTATAAAAGTGTATTGTATACCTATCTGATATGTGGGCTTCTTAAATGAAATGTTGAAGCCGCAAAAGGCGTGCCTTTCTTCTTTTCCCCGCCGCCTGCTTGCTAATTATGCACGCCCCGATGGGCGTGCTATAGAGAGAGCACGTCAGAAAATGGTTGGTAATCCCACTATGACGTAAATCGCGTCATATCCGGCATTACCCACTGACGACCTCACGATACGTTGTGCGCATGCGCGAGGTGTGTTCACGGCAGCATTACCAGCAGCTGACACAATGCGCCGCCTGTCTATGAATCTTTATGGCAACCAGATGCTTACCGCAGCTGCCGGCTCGAAAGGGAATCCCCAGATATGCACTTTTGCAAAGTGCACAGGAAAATGCTGCAAACCGCGTTTCCTGTGCATTCATCCCAAAGCGCATATCTGGGACATGTGAGTGGAGCCGGCGGCTGCGGGAGGATTCAGGTTGCCATAGGGATGCATAAACAGGCGGCACATAGCATTACATGCTGGTAATTCTATGGGCCAAGGCTGAGGAATTCTTAACGAATTCCTCAGCCTGAGCCCTGACACAAATCAGACCCTAGCCTTAGTGGTTCCCTTGGGGGTTTTATCTACATCATGGTTTTTCAGGTTTACACCAAACCCTGATGAAAGTGCTCAGCAGAAAGCATAGGGTAATTGTGAATCGAGCCTTAAGGCCCCGTAACACGTAGCAATATCGCTAACGATATCTCCGCAACATACAAAACAGGTTTTGTGACGTTGCGGCGACCTCACCAGCAATATCCTTGCGTGTGACATATAGCAGCGAGCAGCCCCCTGCTGCAAAATTGCTGATCATTATGGAATGGCCTGGACCATTTTGTCATTGTCGGTCTCCCCGCTGGGCATGCTGCATCGGTGTGTGTGACAGGGAAAACGACCAACGAGCTCTATGCTATGCCCGTGACAGTGACAGATCCCAACGACCGTCGCCACATCTGTGAGTAGATCTGCCTGTGTGGCATCTCACCAGCGACCACTTAGCAACATTCCAGCGATCCCTGCCAGGTCGTCTCATTGTCGGGATCGCTGGAATGTCGCTAGGTGTAACAGGGCCTTAACTCCAATTTTTGAGAGGTAGAATGAAGAAATAGACAGTATATATATATATATATAAATTTATATATATATAGTTTTGATTTTTGTGCGGTTCACCTTGACATATTAGTGATTAGTATTAGTATGGTATTACTGATAGGACGAATTTATTCTTCGGGACATTATGATTATAGTTTTATAGATTATAGTATTTATATAGTTTTTTACAAATTTTGCTTCTTTCACAGTAAAAATGCCTTTTTATAATAAATATTTTTTCTTGTCACCAGAGCTGTAACTTTTATATTTTTTTAGTAATGAGAGCCGTATAAGGTCTGATATGATATGAGTTATATATATTTTTGGTACCATTTTGAGGAACATAAATAATTGTTATCACTTTTTGTTCACATTAAGTATTCACTTATTTTTTGTTTATTTTTTTATGCTTTGCTACATTTACACATGAAAAACTATATGTTTCAAAAAATTTCTTTTGGCATTGCCATATTCTGAGAGCTGTAACTTTTTAATTTTGTTTTCTGAATGACTGTTTTTTGTGACACATGTTTTCATTTCTACTATATGTTTTTATATATGCGTTTTAAATTTTTTTATTGTTTTTTGTGTGTCAGTATGAGGAAAAAATTTATTTTTTGCCATATTTTTTACTTATTTATTTTTTTTGCAGCATTTGCCATACAGAATAGATAACAAACATTTTATAAATCGGGTCATCCCAGATGCGGCAATGCCAATTATGTGTATGTTTCTTTGTTTATTTTTTGTTTTGCCATGAAAGCTGCGGTTTTAGCAATGAAACAAGTTTTTGTCATTGTTTTGCATTTTTTGAGTTTTTTTTAAATTTTTTAGACGTTTTATTACACTTTTTTTACCTTGTTCACTTGGTCTCACTGTGGGATATGAATAGTTATCACTTTGGTCTCTAGTCTCATGCACTGCTGTACTTTTGTACTTCAGCATATGAGACCTGTCATGATCTTACACACCACCATACCCTGGGGTCATTAGATGACCTTATGGTACCATGGCAACAATCAACACCTGTGATAACCATCGCGAGGGGGCCAATCCTTCAAAACAGGGTCTTTTGATCCCCTTTTCACCCCTTAATAAGGTTGTCGCGACTGACAGTAGTATTTAAGAGGTTAATTGGCCCCAATCAGTTTCAAAATGGGTAGGGCCACTGTTTGTGGCTGTAATCCGTCACTGTATCTGTCACCCATTGGATTTTTGCCTGTGGGGCAGCACTATTCACTTTTTCCTTAGTGCCATTAAAAATCAGTGCTGAAGAATAAGCACCCTTAATAACCACCATTAAAAGACTCATGGATGTTACTTACAGGGTTAAAGAACAGAGATATTTTGGCTAAACAGTACTTTGCTCTCACTAGAGATAAATAATTAGCCTTTGCTACAAAAGTCCCAAGTTCAAGTTCATATTTTACCAGTATGATAAACCTGCATTTACAGTGCCATTAACTAGATAGGAGTAAATGTTCATTGAGTCCCCATTGTTAAAAAACAGAAATCTTCATGTAAATGACTAGTAATATAAATACCCCAAAGGGTTCGCTCACATCTGCATCTAAATACGATATATGCCACCTGATTTTTACGGGTATATTATCATTCTGTATCATAGAACACTGTAAATGGTACTGTAAATTATTTTTAGTAATAGCTACCGAGTAAAAAAGCACAATACATCTGAATGTCATACGCATGTCATGGAGATGCTAGGCGAGAAAAACAAATTTATACTAACATCGCAGAGCATTTGTGTGACATATGGAATGTCAAATGGGTTTCACTTGTCCAACCTTTCTGGATGAAAATCAACCTGATTAGGGATGAGCGAGTATAATCGTTACTATTCGGTACTCGCCGAATAGTAACGATATTCGGCTACTCGCTGCTCGCCGAGTCTCTTGTGATTACTCGGGAGTAGCGAGTAGTCCTTTTACTTTCACAGTGTATCTATATACACTGCAAAAGTACACTAAAAGTGAAGAAAAGTTGTTAAAAAATAAAAAAAACATCATACTCACCTTCCGATGCCTGCACCGGAACGGTAAAACCTCACCTCCGATGTGCTGCAAGGACCTGCCAGTCTGATAGCCAGTCAGATGGCTGGGAGTGATCTGGCCAATCAGATGGCCAGACGTCACAAACCATGTGATCGCTATCAACCACCCGATTGGCCAGATTGCCAGGTCTTGAACATGTATCAATGACCTGGCAATCTGGCCAATCAGGTGGCTGGTAGCGATCACGTGGTTTATGATGTCCGGCCATCTGATTGGCCAGATCGCTCCCAGCCATCTGATTGGCTATCAGACTGACAGGTCCTTGCCGCACATCGGAGGTGAGGTTTTATGGTCCCGGTGCAGGCGTCGGAATGTGAGTATGATGTTTTTTTTATTTTTTAACAGCTTTTCTTCACTTTTAGTGCACTTTCGCAGTGTATATATAGATACACTGCAAAAGTACTCGCATTTCAATCGGACTCGCTATACTCGCAACGAGTACCGAGTACCAGGACCTACTCGTTGTGAGTATAGCGAGTCCGATTACTTCAGTACTTGCTCATCCCTAGAACTGATTTATCATACGCAGATATGTGTAAACCCTAAAGGCCACGTCAGACGCATCAATCTCAAACACGATATCGCCTGGAATGTCACGTTATCGAGATCGCTAGAACCATTTATTGATATCGCTTGTGCGGTGTCACAAGCATAGATCTTATTAACAGTATTAAAATTGGCAAAGCGCCAGCGATCATGCACATAACTCAGCGATCAACACCATCTAGCGTCAGGAATAGGCGAAGTCGAGAATGAGATCGTTTGAGAGGTGTCACATGGCACAATGCAGCAGGCTGAACGCAGGTTAATTGAACGATGAACGACGGATTTCAGGTCAGGATCACAAATTTGTGACGAGCAAATATCACTTAAGTGATATCGTTCACAATATTGAAGCATCTGACGCAGCCTTAAAGAAGATTTCTGAACATTGGAAGCTCTAATAACCACAATGCTTGGTTGAATTATAGATTTTCAAGGAAAACTTTCACTAGATTCATAGCCTTGTTTAGCTAGTGTATGCAGGTATATTCAGGCAGCATAAATCTAGTTACAGGTTCTTTTTTAATTACTTTGTGGGGATCCATAAGTAAGTCAGAAGTCATTTAAAGCACCATTCCAGCAATTCTTCTTTTTTCACCACTGCAGTGGTGCTTTAAATCTAAGTCCACTTCCCCTCTGTTTTATACTCAGCCTCCAGCATCTACATCCTTTGTCACTGTTGCTCCTGTTGGTCTTTAGCAGTTTGTCACCAGCCAACAGTTCCAGTGTCTCATGGAGTAAGTCAGGATCACAACTCAATGTAAGGCCGACTTCACACAACGATCTTTTGGTTCCAGGGCTGTCCGGTGTGAACCGGACAGCCCCGGATCCGATTTTGCCCCTATTGTCTCCCTATGGGGCTGGATGGGGCCGGATGACAGTGATTTGCAATCCAGTTTTGTGCTGTCCAAGAGGATCCGGCAGATTTTGTTTTTACGTCCTGGACACAAAATCGGAGCTTGCAGCATTTTTTGTGTCCGGTGCAGAAATCGGACAAAGTCGGATCTTCCCGGATCCTTCTGGATCTGGCGCCCATAGCATGGGAGTCTATGAGCGCCAGATCGCCAAAAAATCGGACTGGTTCCCTGATGCTGGGTGCTGAAAGAGCGGCGGCTGCTAACATTTCAGCACCTGGAGAGCTCCCCAGCTGAAATTCAAGCACCTGGAGAGCACCCTCCAGCTGCTATGCTGAAATTTCAGCACTTGGACAGCGGCAGCCGCTGATTCCGGTAGAAAACAGGTTCGGAGGGCATACTTGCCCTCCAGTTCTGTTTTGTCCAAGGTTGTCAGGTTCTGTCTGGTGCTTCCTGCAAAACACCAGACAGAACCTGACAGCACAAAATCGTGGAATGAAGCTAGCCAAAGTTTATGAGATTCTCGTTTTCGCTCTCATAGACACGCATTGAGAGCTTGTGATATAACTTCTAACTTCCGGCCAGTCAGGAGTCATGGTCACAGGATGGTGCATGGGAGCTGAACAACGCTGAAAAATGTGCAGACACTGAAGGGAAAGTATAAGACCAGGTGCAGAGGGCTTAGATTTAAAGCTCCACTCCAGCTCTGAAAAAAAGCTATTGCCACAACTTGTGCCACACAACATAAGACTGCAAAGGGCTTTTGTCACAATCTTGAGTAGGGATTTGGTGTATCTCAAGTTTAGGCATTTGCAGCTAGCAAACACTCTTAAGGATTAATGGGGGATTTAAGAAAAGTAAATATGCCACAGAGAACCACTTTAGTTACAGTGTTGCCAAAAGTATTGACACCCCTGCAATTCTGTCAGATAATACTCAGTTTCTTCCTGAAAATGATTGCAATCACAAATTCTTTGATATTATTATCTTCAGTTAATTTGTCTTCAATGAAAAAACACAAAAGAGAACGAAGCAAAAAGCAAAACATTGATAATTTCACACAAAACTCCAAAAATGGGCCAGACAAAAGTATTGGCACCCTCAGCCTAATACTTGGTTGCACAACCTTTAGCCAAAATAACTGCGATCAACCGCTTCTGGTAACCAACAACGAGTTTCTTACAATGCTCTGCTGGAATTTTAGACCATTCTTCTTTGGCAAACTGCTCCAGGTCCCTGATATTTGAAGGGTGCCTTCTCCAAACTGCCATTTTTAAATCTCTCCACAGGTGTTCTATGGGATTCAGGTCTGGACTCATTGCTGGCCACCTTAGAAGTCTCCAGTGCTTTCTCTCAAACCATTTTCTAGTGCTTTTTGAAGTGTGTTTTGGGTCATTGTCCTGCTGGAAGACCCATGACCTCTGAGGGAGACCCAGCTTTCTCACATTGGGCCCTACATTATGCTGCAAAATTTGTTGGTAGTCTTCAGACTTCATAATGCCATGCACACGGTCAAGCAGTCCAGTGCCAGAGGCAGCAAAGCAACCCCAAAACATCAGGGAACCTGCGCCATGTTTGACTGTAGGGACCGTGTTTCTTTTCTTTGAATGCCTCTTTTTTTCTCCTGTAAACTCTATGTTGATGCCTTTGCCCAAAAAGAGAGAACATTCTTCCAAAACGTTTTAGGCTTTCTCAGGTAAGTTTTGGCAAACTCCAGCCTGGCTTTTTTATGTCTCGGGGTAAGAAGTGGGGTCTTCCTGGGTATCCTACCATACAGACCCTTTTCATTCAGACGCTGACTGATAGTACGGGGTGACACTGTTGTACCCTCGGACTGCAGGGCAGCTTGAACTTGTTTGGATGTTAGTCGAGGTTCTCTATCCACCATCCACACAATCTTGCGTTGAAATCTCTCGTCAATTTTTCTTTTCCGTGCACATCTAGGGAGATTAGCCACAGTGCCATGGGCTTTAAACTTCTTGATGACACTGCGCACGGTAGACACAGAAACATTCAGGTCTTTGGAGATGGACTTGTAGCCTTGAGATTGCTCAAGCTTCCTCACAATTTGGTTTCTCAAGTCCTCAGACAGTTCTTTGGTCTTCATTCTTTTCTCCATGCTCAATGTGGTACATACAAGGACACAGGACAGAGGTTGAGTCAACTTTAATCCATGTCAACTGGCTGCAAGTGTGATTTAGTTATTGCCAACACCTGTTAGGTGCCACAGGTAAGTTACAGGTGCTATTAATTACACAAATTAGAGACGCATCACATGATTTTTCTAACAGTGCTAATACTTTTGTCCAGCCCCTTTTTTTTTCATTGAAGACAAGTTAAATGAAGATAATAATACTAAAGAATTTGTGATTGCAATCATTTTCAGGAAGAAACTGGGTATTATCTGACAGAATGGCAGGGGTGTCAATACTTTTGGCCAACACTGTATTCTATACTTCACCCTTATTAGGACACATTGTAGAAACATTCAACCAAAAAGACATTTAAAGTAATATTTTTTTTATTATTGTTGCCCTTTTAATTGTATCTTGAAAGTGTCAATTAACAGTGATCTGATGAGACAATCCTTCTAAGGCGGCCGTCACACGGAACGATTTCTTGCCCGATATCGTTTAAGCGATCTCCTTTTTGATCGCTTAAGCGATATCGGGCAAGAAATCGTTGCATGTAATCAAGCGATTTACGATGTGAAATCGCTTGATCGTGACATCGCTGATCTGAGCTCCGGACATCTAGCGATGAACGATGCCACGATCTGCTTCATCGTGGTGTATAACACCACGATGAACGATCTCCCAGCGCAGAGCCTATGCTGGGAGATGGTATCTATGGTAAACGTCGGGTAACTAAGCGACGCGCGGCACCTAGTTACCCGATGTGTACCATAGTTACCAGCGAGATTGCGGATCCACATCGCTGGTGAGTCTGTCTGTGTGACAGCTCACCAGCGATGTGAGCGATATTGTAAGCGATCGCGCGTGCACGTGATCGCTTACAATATCGCTAGAGATATCTCAGCGTGTGACGGCCGCCTAAGGGTGGAGGCACACGATCAGTATTTGGTCAGTATTTCACATCAGTATTTTTAAGCCAAAATCAGGAGTGGAACTCTCAGAGGAAAAGTATAATAGAAACATGTGCTCCACTCCTGCATTTTTCACCCACTCCTGGTTTTGGCTTACAAATACTGATGTGAAATACTGACCAAATACTGATCGTGTGCCTCCACCCTTACAGATACACTAGCGTGAAACTCGGACGACTGCAATGTGAGTAAAAATCACATTGCAGCAGGACCTATGTTATTCAATGTCCGAGAGCACATTTGTGAGTGTCGGGCATTTTTCTCTCATCCGCTTCATGGACGATAAGTCAGTCGCAACATGCTGCGACAGTATGAGATTCACAAATGTGACTCGCCAATGCAAGTCTATGGGTCCAATAAAAATCACAAACCACAGTCAGACCGCACACGGACTATCCGACTCGGATCCGATTTTTCACTGATACATTATCATTCTGTAGCTCAGACAACTGGAAAAAATATTCCTGCAAATGATTATACAGTAAATAGCTGCTGAGTAAAACAACGGATTGCACTCAGATGTGATCTGAGAAAAATGTCGGACAGTCCCATCGCAGTTGGATTCAAAATGGACCAAAACTCGTACGACACTCGTACGACACGCTAATCGGAGCATTTTTTCACTCGCCAGTGTGTTTCCAGCCTAAGTAAATCACACAGTAATCACAAAATTAAATGAGGTGCCAAGATGCTAGTGTTCAGTTATCTCACCCATTGCATTACCTAATTCTTAGTAATACAACAAAAGATAACCCTGATACAAATAACATTGTATCTTCAATATCAAAACTATAAACTCTGTCTTGTCAGCTTTTATCTATCTACAACTTCTAAATGAGTTGTCTTACTAAGTTCCACCCCTACAGTAATTATCTAATGCAATATGCCCCAGTATATTACAATGTTTCTTACTTTTCCAGCAGTATCCATTGCAAATCAAGGAGCACAGACGTTTCTTGAGAAATGTTGGTACTTGTAGTGTATACGTATAACTGCGTATAACCAAACGTACGAGGTAAATGTATAACTCCTCCTAGTACCTGTAAATGATTCTAATACTTTAACTGCTGTGCAGCCTTTTTTCTGAGAACAGCAGCTTTCTTGCATTTTCACAGCTAACGTGTGACATAGATCGTACAGTCAGGCTGAAAGTTGGATTAGTGTCACATTACAAAGGTTAATTCTTTACTGTTGATTATGTGCAGCATTTTTTAGTTCTTCACATGTTTCTATAAATACCTAATTTTCCTGCACATGAACGAAGAAATTGGATATGGAATTTGACTCCTAAAAATGAAGGAAATAAAATCCCTAGTGAATATCTCCTTGAGTTGCTTTATTTTCTTTTCAGTTTTTAGAAAAATCTAAGACAAAAAGAAAAAAAAACAAGAATTCCATTCTTGATTCAGAATTATGTTGACTTTATGTAGAGGGTTGGCCAGTGATGGCCCTGTAGGTGTTTGACCCCCTGAAGACATCATTCCTGGTGTATTTTAATGTGTGCATTTTTCCTGATAACATGTGTAACTATACAAGGTTGCCACTGGGTGTCACTGTCCCTGGTTAAATCTCAGTGGAGTAGTGTGAGACGGCAAGAGTTAAACAGGAGCTTTGCTGCTCTATGGGGCAGGGATTTGCACTTAACGTACCGTCACACGGGGAGATGTGGTAGCAATGAACCCGATACAAATAACATTGTATCTTCAATATCAAAACAAAAAACTCCCCGTCTTGTCAGCTTTTATCTATCTACAACTTCAAAAAGAAATTTTTTCTTACAAGTTCCACCCCCCACCCTAATTATCTAATGCAATATGCCCCAGTATATTACAATGTTTTTTACTTTTCCAGCGTATCCATTGCAAATCAAGGAGCACAGACGTTTCTTGAGAAATGTTGGGACTTGTAGTGTAAAACGTATAACTGCTTTAACCAAAGTACAGGTAAATGTATAACTCCTCCTAGTACCTTTAAATGATTCTAATACTTTAACTGCTGTGCAGCCTTTTTTCTGAGAACAGCAGCTTTCTTTCATTTTTCACAGCTTAAAGTGTGACATAGATCGTACAGTCAGGCTGAAAGTTGGATTAGTGTCAAAATTACAAAGGTTAATTCTTTTTCTGTTGATTA
>JARQOC010000003.1:261301415-261476838 GCA_033576535.1 Allobates femoralis
GGCATTGGATCACCCGCATTTTGGAAAACCAGCCAAGGTAAAACCAGCAGCTGGGGTCGGGTATTCTCAAGGTATGAAGGTCCATGGTTATTTACCCTCCTCAACATAAAAAAAGCAGGTCCCAGCCACCCCATGAATGGTGTCTCCATTAATATGCACCACTCTTGGCACTTTGCTCCTGCTCTCCCACTGCCCAAGTGCATTGGTAAAAAGGTCCTCCTCTGTGGCCACCCTGCTAACACTCTTCTGACTCGCCCAGGGCAGGGTACTTAGGGCTCGGGCTCGGTTGCAGTCCGGGATGTCACGGGTGGCTACCCGAGGCTGTAGTCCTGGGGGTCAGTGAAAAAGGGGTCATTTACAAGGATTATTTGCAAGGTTGTCTTCGTGACGCCACCTGCTGTGTCTAGTGAGGGATCACCAGCGCCGCTACAGTCCTCTGGAGGTCGGTGGGATGGCGGCTATGATGGGATAGTCCCCGCAGGCAGGACTGGGACCTCCAGGGCAGAGTGGTGTGAATGGGCAGGATGCAACTGAGCCGGGAATGTTATAGGTAAAGTCTATAGGGGAAGGGGAAGAAAACACAAACACAGCCAAAGTCTCTTTACCTTTTACTGGTGGTTTTGCAGGCAAATTGTCCAGAGCACCGACGGGTAGCTGAGCTGCACAGTGGGCTCCCACAGCAAGTGGGTATAAGGCCTCCTCCTCTGTGTGTGTGTATTGAAGCGCAGTCCATTAAATGCTGACTTGCCTCCACTCTCTTCTTCTTCTGTATCTCTCTCCCTCTCCTGTGCGGTCTCCGGGACGACCCTTTCTCTGGAACTGCAGTGCCCTGCTAGTCCTGGCTCCCTCTCTGCGACTCTCTCAGGAGACTGGGTAGCTGAAGCTTCCTTGGTACCAAGGGGTTTCCAGTGGGACTTGGAGTTCTCCACTGTTATGGATCCCCAATATCTGGCTCCTCTTTTAGGGTGAACTCACTGTCTGAGCTTCCTGCTCCCTTTCCTCTGTTTCTCTGTATCTTCCTCCAGGCTCCCTGCCTTCAGTCCCACTTAGGCTGGTGGGATCTGCTAATCTGCGTCTCTGGCCTGGGCCTATTCGTGGCACCAGCACCAGACCTCTCCTGCAGCTCTTCTAGCGTCTGCCACACTCTGACTAACTCCGCCCCCAGCAGAAGTATTTATGGGGGATCCTGCTTAAGTGCAGCAGGTTGAGGTCCCCCTACTGTGCTGGAGTGGAAGGTGTTGTTTGTAGTACTACCTACTGTGGAAACCCAGCTGTGCAGGGCGCCACACTTGTACCTCTCCAGTCTGTCCTCAACTCTGCTGCCCGACTAATCCACCTCTCTCCTCGCTACTCCCCAGTTTCTCCCTTCTGCAAGTCCCAATTCCCCAACAAATCCAATTCAAGCTACTAACACTGACCTACAAAGCCATCCATAACCTGTCTCCTCCCTATATCTCTGAACTAATCTCCCACTATTTTCCCTCACGTAATCTTCGATCCTCCCAAGACCTCCTCATCTCCTCCACACTTATCCGTTCCTCATACAACCGCCTCCAAGATTTCTCCCCAATATCCCCCATCCTCTGGAATTCTGCGCCCCAACATGTTTGATTATCCACCACGCTCATCTCTTCAGGAAAGCTTACATCCAGCAATGACCGAGGTGCCCCCCCACCCCCACTGGATCTCCCATCTCCCCGCCACCAGATCTACTGCACCTTTGGCTCACTGTCTCTTCCCCATTCCCCTGTAGAATGTAGGCCCGCAAGGGCAGGGGTTTCACCCCTCTGTGTCCAGTCTATCATTGTTAATTTGTTTACTGTAAGCTATATCTATAATTTTGCATGTAACCCTTTCTCATGTACAGTATCATGGAAGTAATGGTGCTATATAAATAAATAATAATAATTAATCTGGTCAGTGAAGAGTCACCGTTATCTCAGTCGATAAAATCTTTAAAAATATTTTGTCAGATTTTTTCTGTCCTAGTCATCATTGGCCTCAATCTCCTCCCTCTTATGTCCCAAATCAGCTCTGAAATATTATAAAAAATACACTGGAAAGTGTGCTTGATGAATCTGCACCCCATACACCTAGAACATCTCGACACAGATGGTGGCAATCCTGACACATGCTGCAAACATGTTTTCTCCAGCGTGGCTCCAGGTGTGTGCTGAGTGTCAGTGAAGAAATTTACTTTTGAATATTTCATTTATTAGAAATTTATTCTTAGAACCTATAATTCTGTTTTTACCTCTCCAAACAAGCTTACTTTAGCACAGTTATAATTTTAATAATCAACAGGGCTTAATGACTATCTTCAAATTTGCATTCCCTCCTCAATACTAAAGTGTCAGCATCAATCACAAACCTCAGCCCTCCCAATTTAGCCAATTATTTCAAAATAATACTTTATCATATGCAACAGGAAGATGGCTCTTAAGGCCCAACTACAATAAATCCTCTTCCCTTCATGAACTTCACCATGTTCACTTTTCACCTTTGAACCACTTAGGCTAGGGTCACACATAAGCCCTTGGTCCGTTTTTGGAATTAGTTTTGTGTATGTGTGAACAAGGCCCTAGCTGCATAGCACATAGCAATAGCACATAGCAATCCGTTTTTGGAAGTGTTTTCCATGGCAAATCCGTTTTTCCTAGGCTGCATTTTGTGCCTCCTGTGCCCCTGAACGTTTTTGGGACTTTGCTATTTTTTACATAAACAATGCTCTAAACATCGGATCCGTTTTTTCCATAGGGCCCCATGTTAAAAAAACGGATCCGTTTTTTTTACTGCACCCAAAAAAATTGGGGTGAGGGGGTGGCAGTGTACCACATCTGCATTATCAGATTGGTCTAGGTAGTAATAAATAGTATTAATTACATATGAGAAGATAACATGGTATGTCTGAACAGAAATATAACAGAATGTAATTGATGATGGGGGGAAATAGAGGAACAAGGAGGTTGTAAGTATGTTAATCAATTTTATTGGGATATCAGTAAAAAGGGTAAGGTAAATAAGTACGTCTGAGGGAAGGGAGAACAACATCGTATTAAAATTGTTTACATAAATTAAAAAATAAGGCTTAACACAATAAGGCTAACGAAAAGAAATCACGGTACTTGCAGGAGATTTTATCGACAAGACGTTCGACATGAAGATACAGTATTTAACAGAAGCATTTGCATTGAATTCAAATTATGCCCTGGAGAAGCAAGTTCTAGAGATTCCATCTACGATAATACAGTGCTGTGCAAATTAATTGGGACAAACATTTTTTAAGTAAAATAATAAGTTGGTTACCAGTTTTAACTGCTTTGAACAGATGTGAGTGTACAACCTTGAGTAACAAAATGTGGTTTGACTGGTTTTAGTCAGAAAATAACAGCTTACAAGAATTGGATATCTGCCGCGACACTACTGTGTATATAAGAAATGTAAATTAATGAGTGGCACTAGAGAAAAGAAGATCAGACTGAATTGTGCAAATGTATAATGCAGTAACTGCCCTGTGCTAAATTTGAAAATCAGAGGTCTTAAGCGGCCGTCACACGCTAAGATATCTTGAAAGATATCGCTTGAACGCGCCAGATTAAACATCGCTTGAACGATGTCTGTGCGTGTGACGGCAGGATACGACGAACGATACCTGATCAAATCGCAAGATCGCGATCTGAGCCCCGGACCTCATATCTGACGATGTCAACTCATTAGATAAGCAGAATCGACGTGTCTAAACAACCGATATCGTATACACGTTTAGGAACTGCGCGATGGCTAAATCTAGCACGTAGGCGTGGCAGGAATTTCTCATTGTGTCGCCTCCTCAGTTGTGATTCGTTAACCTGAATGGTTTCGGATTGGCTGCTTCCACACTAGCTCGCATTGGTGGAAGATGATGCGTTCCCATTGGCTGTCTTCACAGGGCGCCATTTTTGAAGAGCTGTCTTCAGCACCACACATAGGCGTCGGCTGCACTATTTCTCATGTAGAACTGTGCACCCACAAGTGCGTCAACCTGATAATAGAACCTGCGTGGTACATGAGCTTGCTATAGTGTCCACCTTTTGCTACACCCAAACAAGATTGCCGGACGCAGCACACAACGCGGCGCTACGTCACGCCCATGGGATATTGTCCCGTAGGTGACATAAGAAGTGGTTATTGCCCTGTTACGCCGCGTAGGTCGCCTTTAAGTTTTGTTACGTCACGCAAGGGGCGGTCCTCACAGAATTAAGTTGGTTTCAGTTTCATTCCGCCTGCAAGGTGCTAGCTCCTCCCATGCCCATTGCAGCTCAGTCATGGCCGCAGCACGCAGCGCTGCCACGTGGGGGATGGCGGAGCTCATGATATTAATCGATCATTGCGATCGATTAGATTATTGGGGCCACCACCCCCACCGGCATCCGAGGCTGCGCAACCGCAGCACTGTGCTGAAGATTCAGCGGGCCCTGCGCAGCCAGCTGTGTGTGGAGAGGGATGTGAAGGCTATCCAGCACAAGATTGCGGACCTAAAATATAAGTGTCCGGGCCGCATTGTGGACATCCGTGCCCGGATTGCCAGGCTGCGTGGTGAGTAAATTTGGGGCCAAACACACACCTGCACATGTACATGTATCAAAATACACAGCAATGTCTCACAACAGATTCAAAGGATAGTGTGTTCCCCGGCCTGTCCCCACCAATGTCTTAGCATGTATTCTGCCTAATTTGGATGCAGGGCCAACACTCCGGCCTGGTTGTCCAACCTCATAAAAGCTGTCCATCCAAATGTAACTCATGACCTAAAATTAGTGACAAGTTTCAGTGTGCAGTTGTAAAGAAATTCAATGCAGGTCACAGGCAGCATGGCAAGGGGATGCACTGGGGAGTACAGGTGACATATAGTCCAGGGGACTGTACACTCCCTCCCCCTTGCCATGCTGCATAAAACCTGGCAGTATAAGAAATTGTTGGCCACACTGGGAATTCACATACATTTGTCCAAGGACCAATCCCTAAAGAATGCTCCTCAAACAACATTTGTAAACTGTGTTTGGACCCACCATGTGGATGTGCCAACAATGTGTCACCTGGTGGTGTGCACACTAACACGAATAGTCCAAACTCCTGGCCAGCACAAATTGGGACGCAGGACTCAAGCGTAACCTCACTATATTATTGGATAAGGCTACTTTCACACTTCAATATCGAAACCAATGAGGCTGACCAATATAAATCAGCCTGCATTGGATCAAACTGATCCCTGCAGTTGGATCCAAAACATCCATCACATCCGACATTCCCAGGATCAGTTGATGTGACTGTCCCAGCTGTTCTCCCCTGGTGCATCCCCTCAACACCCCTGTGTTGCCCCCTCCTCACACCTCTTGGCCACCCATGTTCACCCCTGTGTGTGATACCCTCAAGTGCCCTGTGTTCACCCCTCTTCTTCCATGTGTGGGCACCTCATGTCCCCCATTACTTGTCCGCCTTTTCTCTGTTGTCCTGCTTTGCTAACTTAAATATGTCGGTTCTCAGGCGTTCACAAAACCCCTTCCGGTTGCTGGGGCATCATGTATTTGCCAGAGGTGTTGTTCATGTGGACAGGACCTGCGTTGATGTCACAGTCACATATCCGCTGGTGAAACGATGCTAAACTGTGGTCACGTGACTGTGACCGCACCACAGGTGCTGTACTGCAGTGGCAGACCTCTTCACAAACCGTGAGGCCCTGGGAAATGGCGGGTGCTCAGGTCACAGTTCTGGCAACCTTTGGGTAATTTGAAAAACACTGACATTCCAGTTTGGCCAAGTTGTAATGTACTGACCAGGGTGTGTTCCTCCAAATCGGGGACAAGGACACAGCCAATGTCTTCTCTGAAGCTGCTCCATAGGGCCCCATGTTATGCATTTTTCTAAACAAAATCTTTGGCAAGGCGATGGTGTGCCCTAGAAATCCAACAGCCTTGGATCCAAATATGGCCACATGCTGGCCTATGGCCAAACTACCATATTGACAGCCCAATAAATGGCAGCCATTTTGAATCCGGAAATGTGTCATGCTGGTTTAGGGTGTGGCAAACTTGGATGACATTTACTGGCCATCCAATTTGGCACAATTGCAATAGGGCTGGATGGGTCGCTATATCAAAGCCCTGCATTTTGATGTTTCAGGGTCAAAATTGGCTTAGGCAAAATCCTTGTGTGAAATTTGAAAACACAACGCGACATATTACCTAAGATCATACACTAAATAGGTACCATCTAAAGGCCACACATGCCACAATGGCCCACAGATGTTGCACCCTACACAGGGGAGAATTAACACCCAGCCTGAGGTTGCACCCCTAACTACAATATTACTTCAAATTTAGATCAATGCAGCCATGGAGCAACCCACATTGGGTAATGTGTCCACTCAGAATACCAAACACATACATTGAGCATGTGTTGGTTTTTCATTAAACAAGCCCACATATCTTGCCAGTGTAGTGTCCCTCGTGTAAACAATAATTTTGTGTCCCACACACATTACATGCATACAACATTAGTCTATGCATCCAACCTGACGTTGTTGCATTTTTTTAAATGGCCTAAAGACAATAGGCACACAATGAAAATTTCCCACCACAATGTGTAAAACCTTTCTGTTACAAACTTTGACCTTGTGCTTTCAAACCCAGATGCCGAGGAATCTTCTTCCGAGGATAATCAACACCCTGGCCCACCTGCAGTTGGCCCCCAGAACCCACCCCTACAGCAGCCAGCAGGGACACCCTCGGGCACCAGCAATGAGGAGGAGGAGGTGGCTGATGCAGCATCATGGGAGGACTGGCTGCACTCCGATAGCGACCTGCCATCACCACCCTCGACACAGGAGGCTTCGGAGGAAGAGGAATTGGCTTGGAGGGATGATGGCCCACAGTCCAGCCCGGGCCCTCTTTTGCCAACAGGCCACATTATCTGGCCACAGAGCCCCAGCCCGCCCGTTACACCACCTCCAAGCATTTCCAGCTCTGTGCCCAGCCCAGGGGTGGACATGTCCCCAAAGCCAGCAGAGGATGCTGTGCGGGCCCCAACAGGCCCTGTGGAGGAGGCGAGGGCTGAGGAGGATAGGGCCCCAGACTTCACAGACTATGGTGGTAAGTGTGTATTGATGGGGCAAACACCCTGCATACTGGAGTTATTATTGTGTTAATCGACAGAGTTTTGTTTGCAAGGGTCTAACTTATATGTTTTCATAAATGTTTGTGCAGATGGTGAACGTGCAGGGTCAGCTGGTTGGAGTCTGAGTGCATCCCCATCCACCCCTGATAGTGGTGAGGGTGTGGAGCAAGAGCGTAAGTAGCATATATTGATTATTAATTTGAAAATAAAACCATGTACGTTCCCACAGTAAAAGTGTTCTTCATCAACATACACATCAGTGTCCCTACTGTCGTGGAAGATTTGGAGGCACAGTTCCACTTCCTACAACAGCTGCAGTCGGCCATTGACCAACATCTGCAAGAGCTGGGCCGCCTACTTTACATGCTGGCTGGGCGCCAGCAACAAGATGGTGGGCTCCCATAAGGGTGAGGGAATGGGACCCTCTAACGCTCCATGCGGACATGAAGGAGTGTTGTCCATGTTGGATACGAAAAACTGTTTTTTCTGCCATGTTGGCATTCTTTGTTTGTTTGTTTTTTGCCCCTGTTGGGCTCTTTTCTTATAGTGTCCAACATTTGGACCATAGGGATTGTGTTGTGGCTACCATGTTGGGCTCTTTTCTTATAGTCTCCAACATTTGGAGACTCACAAGCAAGTTGTGGTTCTTCCTACACTGAAACACAAATGCATACTTGTTGTGCTCGGTATTGCCCCTTTTAAACAACCAATTAAATGTCTAACCAAATCTGTAAGTCAGTGCGTTTCTGTACGGACACAATTATTTCAATATTATGGGAGGTTTATGCTGGTCTTTAAGGGCATCATGGGCAACTCATTGGCTCAACCGGTTGAGGCAGAGGAAGGGGTCCATAACACATGTTGTAACACAAGGTGCACATTGTGAGCATGCCGTCTGTCGACCAAACAACCACCCAACCTTTATTGGGAAAGTGATAATCTGATTTTGGAAATGCTGTTACACCATCAACCATAAATGTTGCTGTAGCCTTTGAGATCTGCCAGCTGTTTACTCCTGCCACCATTAATATTGGCCCATTTTTGCACAACATACAATGATGGTAAGGACACCTCCGCGGCCTTGTGGGTACACCAATAAGTAGTGAAGGCTACTGCTGCATACAAAAGGTTTAAGTAGAATTGCCCTCTACATATGTACGTGTTGCTAGATACAGCATGTGGCCTACTATAGATGATCAGCGTCAAACATTTGTTAGTCAACTTGCAACCACAATGGCAAAATCAGGGACAACATATTTAAGGTGTCTGAACATAAAGTATATTTAAATTCAAATAAATGCCGGAATCTCCGTTTACAAGAATGTGCAAAATAAAATAGTATGACTATTTCGTCAACATAAACAAAAGTTCCAGTGTTGCACTAAGGTCCAAAAAAAAAAAACGTGCAGGGTGGATAATGGCAAATTAACATCAAATTAAAACATCCCCAAAACTGGGAAACTAGACACCAAAAAAAAAACTATAAGTCCTCATAATGGGGCTGGAAAAAATAATCCCCTTCCGGGTTGAAGCGGTTGTCCGGCCGCTGAGGTGGGTTCCAAGCCCCTCGGCGAGCCATGTGCTGGGCTTGGCCAGATGTTGGTGGTTGGATAACATTTGGAGGAGGGCCCATGTACTGCCAGGCGGGTGGGTTGGCTGGTGGCTGGGGAACGGGAGCAGGGAAGGTTGAATCGGCCGTGAGATTCCCCAAACGGGCCTGCTCCATGACCAGCAGGATGACTCTCTCACAATGCTCCCTTTTTTCGGTGGAAAAAGTGGGGAGACGCTGATTCACCACCGCAGCAAAGGGGCATTGGGGCTCACGGACCTGCTGGGTCAACACCTGCTGTGCCAGTGACACCAGGTCACTTCCTGAGGCCGGTGGTGCATTGCGTGGGCGGCCCTGGGGGCGTGAAAATGACATAGGGGGACGGCTGGCCGCTGACGCACCCTCATCATTGGGCAGAGATGGTGGCTGCTCAGGAGACTCCAACACAGACCCTGAAGAGGGACCTTCAAGCGGATCCTACATGTTGAAAGGAAGAACACATGAGCAAACATGCCATTACACTTTTGGTGACAATTTTGACATAAAGGATCAAGTTACATGTATTGTAACCCACATTGTGCCTGATGTCCTGGCAAATTCCCTGACAGGGCCTTACAGCTTGTGCCAATAACACAACACTCACTACTTGTGTGCTAATGGAGTGATTGCTAAAATTGTAGGTGGTTGGAAAAGCCTAAAGCAAGATGGGAGGCCAATCGGGTCTATTGTTGCCTTCTCTACCTTTTAGACATGGATATGATTGTTTGCAATAATGTGTATGCTGTGAGCATTTTTTTATGATTGGGCTAGGTGACCGACTTACATTTTCCCCTCCACGGCATCCACAACATTGCCCTGTTGTGGCTGGGCGAAGTCCTCGCTATCCATGGGTGGCCGTGGCTCCTGCTGCTCCAAGGTGAAAAGGAGCTGGTCGTAGTACCACAATGTGGGTGCGTACACATCCTCCGCTGCCATGCCCGACCGCCGTGACTGCACGACCTTTTTGTTTTCTTTCACGAAGACTGTTTTTAAGTGCTGGATCTTCTTTTTGACATAATCAATGTCCAGTTCTTGCCCTGGCAGGTATTGGCGGGCTACCACCAGGAGCCTCTCATAGGCCGCATTGCGGAGGGCCCTGTTAGTGTACCCAACACATCGGGATTGCCATAGGCATGGGTTCTCCCTGTAGGCCTGAATCAAGGCACTTATGTACTCCCTATTTGGCCGGGGCATCTGCAAAAAAAATAATAAATTCAATCAGTACAAATCACAGTGGCACATGGTCAAAACCATGTGTAAACTAACATCCACAGGATGATAAGTCACCTGGCATGATCAATGTGAAAAGCCCCAGCTCAATAACACAACACCACACTTGCTTAGACCAACAATGTTGCTCAAGTCACTGGGATGTGTGCTGTTGTGACAGTGACAATCCAAAATGTGTGCCTGGAGTCCCATATAATAACCTGAAGTATAGATGGGTCTGTCTCATCTAATGATGTGAACATACCTTGCCTTTATCAAACACAGTGTGTACACTGTAAGACTTTGCAAAGCCAAAAAGATGCTGGCTGCCTGGCTGCTCTCAATCACACTTGTGTCAAGGGACACACAAAAGAGCAGGTCCAACACACATGTTCACAATGCACTATTTATCCGAATTGATCCGACAGCTGTTGGACTATGACAGGTGCGATATGCATATGAATCGCAATTGCCACGCCTGGTATAGGACGTAACGGCTGCGCTGGGTGTGGTCCTGCGTTTTCAGCCACGCCTGCGGTGGAACATAGCCCCGGCGTTGTGTGTGGCACAATGGTTCCACCACGCCTGTTTGGAGGGCGTAACATCGTGTTGGTGTGTGGTTTAGCGTGGAGGAGACACGCCTGTTTGGGGGACGTCTCGCCTTGTCATTGGCTAGAGCTTGTATATATAGAGTTTCCTGGAGATACACAATGTCTTTGCTGCGGAGTTGCTGCCGGTATGTACTTTGAGATTCCGCATGTGAAACATTGTGAATGGGGGTCACTATAGCGTTGTCCAAAGAGATATGACGGGGTTTTTGTTTTTGACCCCCCTCTGCTGTTTCCCTGATGTTTGTTTGATTTGATTTTTAGTTTAAATTTTTCTTTATCTAGCAAAATACAAGGACTGAAGCATTACCTAGTTGCATTGAATTCATCTGGACAAAGTTCCTATTTTCGGTGCCTTGACATTGGAGTGACACCCATCTGAGCGACCACTGCATGTGAGTTATTATTGTGTGTCTGTACTGTTGCTTTTTCCATACATATGGTCCTCCATGTGTCTGATGTTTATGGTATTTGCGTTGTTAATGCTGTAGAAAGTGTGATGTTGGTTGTGATGTACATGTGTGTGTAGGGCTTTTTGTGTATTGTATTTTGTTGTGCAAGGCATTTAGCCGTGTAAAAACATGTGGCCTTCCTCAACACCTTCATTGATAGTGTATGTGTTGTGGGGTTTTAGTCCATCATTTCCACATGTGTAGTGCACCTGAAGATATTTCGCCAAAGTAATGCTCCTTCGTGGTCCCTTTTTTGATGTTAACATTGTAGTCAAACCACCTTTGTGCGTAGGCACCGTTGTAAACATAATTTTGCCTCAAAACAGCATGAATCCAGATGAACGTGCCGTGGTGGGGGCTGGTCTTCTGGTGCAGGCAGCACGTTTGGAGGATGAGAGGGTGGAGAGACGCAGGAGGAGACCACGACGCATCTGGGCCAGGGAGTGGCTGCAGCAGCGCGATCAGCATTCACACATTCGCCTTCTGCACCAACTTCGGGACGACTTCCCACGTGACTTCCAAAATTTCCTCCGGATGACAGATGAGACCTTTCAAATCTTGTTAGCAGCAGTGTGCCCGCTCATCAGACGGCAGGATACTGTAATGCATCCAGCAGTGCCTGCGGAGGAGAGGTTGGCCGCCACACTGCGCTTTCTCGCCACAGGTCGCATCATGCAGGACTTGGTATACTCGTCTGCTATCTCGCGTCCACTCCTTAGCCAACTCATCCCGGAGACATGTGAGGCTATACTGCGGGCTCTAGCTCCTACTTACATGCGGTTGCCCCAAAACCCTGAAGAATGGCTGGCCACTGCCGCAGAATTCAGCCAGAAGTGGCAATTTCCTAACTGTGGTGGTGCCATAGATGGGAAACATATTAGGATCACACAATCACACAACAGTGGTTCTTTTTTTTATAATTATAAATCCTATTTTAGTATTGTTTTGATGGCAGTGGTGAATGCTAATTATGAATTTGTGTCGGTGTCAGTGGGCACAAATGGGAGGGTTTCTGATGGCGGGGTTTTTGACCAATCGTCGTTTGGCCAAAAACTGAAAACTGGCCGTCTCAATTTGCCGCCCACAAATCGCACCTGTGGAAACATGAATTTTGTGTTCCTGGCGGATGAGGCCTTTCCACTACATCCAAATTTGATGAAGCCATATCCCCAGAGGCATCTCAATGCCGACCAACGAATTTTCAACTATCGGCTATCCCGGGCACGGCGAGTGGTGGAGAATGCCTTTGGCATTATGGCTAGCCGTTTCCGCATTTTCCACACGGCCATTAATATGAAACTGGAATTTATTGACCTTGTAGTTATGGCCTGTTGTGTGCTCCACAATTTTCTAAGACGCCGGGATCGCCAGGCCTACACACCACCAAACTATGAGGACCGCATTGACTCCAGCAATGGTGAGGTGGTGTTGGGGGGCTGGCTTGCTGATGCCCCACAGATGGCAGGACTACAGCAATTAGGGGGTGGAAGCAGCCGCCAGGAGGCACAGGAGATGAGGGACCGGTACTGCCAGTACTTTAATGGTCCAGGGGCTGTGAGCTGGCAACACAACCTCCCGTAATTAATAGTGTGCCATGGGAAATTTTGCATTGCCCAGTTTCACTGTATCCTGAAGCTCAGGGTTGGAGCCAGGACATGTGTCCCTTTTTTTTTTGTTGAAGAGGTGTGATTTTGTTTTAAAAAACCCAGATTTAGGGAAACCTTATTTAATGTTTTGAAGAGGGCCAGGCCTTGCCCATTTCAGGGGAGCTATGTGTTGCAGACATACCTCTTGTCTGTGACATGAGCCAGAGGATTTGGCTTCTTGGTGCATGTTGGCACTATTTTTGTAATTTGTGTTGAAGGGCCCGGCTTATGGGTCCTGTGAGAGACGGGCGGGACTAGGACCCACATACCTCCCCAAAGGCCCTTGTGACAGTGGTCACATTTTTGTATTGTAGCACCTAGGGACAGAGTTAGGACTGTCTCGACCAGGGCCTACCGTGAAGTTGGTGAGGCAGCTTAATGTGCGTTTTCTGGCTAAAACGTATAAACCAAAAGGCCCTGATTTTTGATTTTTTGTTATTTGCTACAATGTTTTTGTAGGAAACCGGATTAAATACACACACGCATATGTTGGACCACATATATGGTGGTCCCAACACAAGTGTTGAAAAGCACAGTACAGAGGACACAAACATTAGGGCACCAGGAACAATGAATGTTGAGAGGCACCTTGCCTCCTTTGCGTTGTCATACATTTTCCCCACAATCCCGCTTGACAACACATGCGCTTTGTCACACACTTTAAATCAAACATCAGAAACAGCACACAGCAAACACACATGCGTTTCACAGGCGCTTTCAACAAAAACACTCATGCCGCACACACAGCTCGCTACAGGGTGGGTCATTAACGGATCGCCAAAACGACAACCATTGAGCAACGCATAAGTGTTCGTATTCTGCACGCCGCACCAAGGGGGATAGCGGTTTCTACCTTTTCAGTAATCAACTTATTTTTTGTGGTAGAGCACATCGTGTTTATACATGTACATTGCGACCAACATCATTGGACACTCTGGAGATGAGGCCGCCATGTTTCAAAGGACATCTGACCAATGAGGACGCAGTACTGACCATCAATGGTGTAGTGAGGGGCGCGCCTTGGAAACCATGTACCACGCCTATGTGCTCCAATTAAACATTGGAAAACGCCCACATTTGCCACAACATCGTTTAGGAGGTTTCTGTGGGACTGTTTGCTGAACGATGTCCACAGATGATAAGTGCATCGTCATCCGACCGCTGGATCGCTGCATCGGAGAATCGTCTGAGCAATGTCTGTGGGTGTAGCGTTGTGATGAACGATCTCACACACCGTTCGGACGATGTGCAAATCCGACATCGTTTAGACATCGTTATCTATATCTTAGCGTGTGACGGCCGCTTTAGTCTCATTAGTAGCCACTAAGGATCAAGCGTGGCACCCACTTCAAGGAGCCTCCACTGCCAGGTCCTGACACTATGCCCTAGTGAAATGGTGAAATATGTGTAGGCTTATATGTCCATGGATATAATTAAAAACAGGAATCAGGTGTGTGCTAGGACCTCACACTGGTGTCCAAGAGTGGTTACCAGACTAAGAAAAGAGGAAAAGGGAAAATTATATATAATATATAATGGGAGCTCAGTCAAAATAGACAATATGTAAGAAAGTATAAGACTGGCATCACCGTTTACATGTAGGTGCTGGCAGAAAATAATAATACTTACAAGAATTGGATATCTGCCGCGACACTACTGTGTATATAAGAAATGTAAATTAATGAGTGGCACTAGTGATAGGCGAGTCCTAAATTACTTGGAATCGCTTGACTCTAGCAAGTCCGAGCCCGGGACTCGCTACTCGTTGCGAGTCTAGCGAGTCCAATGTTAATGAATGGGGAAGCGAGTAATGTGCGATTTACAAATTGCAGATGTGTCTCGGAAGCTTCAGGCTCTATCTGCTAGGACTCGTTACTCTGCGAGTTTCCCAGCGTTTACTCTGACAAAACTAGGATTGCCATTGACTTGCATTAGACTCGCTACTGTGCCAGTGATAGCAGGGAAACTCGCAGAGTAAGAGCTGTCTGCTCTGTGCAGCTCCAGGGTCCTAGAGCCCGCCTGCTTCCTGATGTAGCAGAGCTGAGATTGTTCTCAGTCTGCTCATTCCCTGTGCATAGACATCTATATCTATGCACAGGGGATGTAGCAGAGAGGACATCGCGTTTTGGACTACGTCGGACGGAAGAGGATTTTCTTAATTAAAGATGGAGTCCCTAATGGCTTTTTTATTTTATTTCTAATAAAAAATTTTCTGTGTTGTGTTTTTTTTAACCCTTTATTGGAGATTCTTAGTGGCCGGGTCAAACCTGGCCTGACATTAAGAATCTCGGGCTTAATACCAGCTTGTATAACAAAGCTGGTATTAACCCCTTTATTACCCAGCATGCCACCGCCACCAGGGCCGCTGGAAGAGCGGGGTTCAACGCCAGAGGATGGCGCTTTGATGAACGCGCCATCTTCTGGGGCGGCTGCGGGCTGCAATTTTCAGCGGGGGGTGCCCAGAAAGCTTGGGCCTCCCTGCGCTGCGGATTCCAGCCCCCAGCTGCTTAGCTGTACCTGGCTAGACATAGAAATTGCGCGGAGCCCCACGCATTTTTTTTTCATTATTTCATGAAATTCATGAAATAATAAAAAAAAAGAGGGCTCGCCTATATTCTTGTGTCCGGCCAGGTACAAATACGCACCTGGGGGTTGGGGGCAGCCTGTCGCTGCCTGCTGGATCCGGCTGGTTCCAGAAATACGGCGAAGCCTACGTCATTTTTGTTTTGAAAAATCAATAAAACAATCCAAAAAAAGTGACTGCCTCTTTATTAACCCCACGCCCATGGTCCAGGGGTTAATAAAGATGCAGTCCCTTTTATTTACATTGTTTTATGGATTTGTCAGAAAAAAATTTGACGTGGGCTTCGCCGTATTTCTGGAACCAGCCGGATCCAGCAGGCAGCGACGAGCTGCCCCCAACCCCCAGGTGCCTATTTGTACCTGGCCAGACACAAGAATATATGGGAGCCCTTTTTTTTATTATTTCATGATATAATAAAAAAAAATGCGTGGGGCTCCATGCAATTTCTATGTCTAGCCAGGTACAGCTAAGCAGCTGGGGGCTGGAATCCGCAGCGCAGGGAGGCCCAAGCTTTCTGGGCACCCCCCGCTGCAAATTGCAGCCCGCAGCCGCCCCAGAAGATGGTGCGTTCATTGAAACACCATCCTCTGGCGCTGAACCCCGCTCTTCCAGCGGTCCTGGTGGCGGTGGCACGCTGGGTAATAAAGGGGTTAATACCACCTTTGTTATACAAGCTGGTATTAAGCCCGGGATTCTTAATGTCAGGCCAGGTTTGACCCGGCCACTAAGAATCTCCAATAAAGGGTTAAAAAAAACACCACACAGAGAAAAAGTTTTATTAGAAAAAAAAAAAAAAAGCCATTAGGGACTCCATGTTTAATTAAAAAAATCCTCTTCCGTCCGATGTAGTCCAAAACGCGATGTCCTCTCTGCTACATCCCCTGTGCATAGATATAGATGTCTATGCACAGGGAATGAGCAGACTGAGAACAATCTCAGCCCTGCTACATCAGGCAGCAGGGGGCTCTAGGACCCTGGAGCTGCACAGAGCAGACAGCTCTTACTCTGCGAGTTTTCCTGCTATCACTGGCACAGTAGCGAGTCCAATGCAAGTCAATGGCAATCCTAGTTTTATCAGAGTCTCTGACAAAACTAGGATTGCCATTGATTTGCATTGGACTCGTGACTGTGCGAGTAAACGCTGGGAAACTCGCAGAGTACCGAGTCCTGCGAGTCCCTTACTACTCGCAGAGTAATGAGTCCTAGCGAGTAGATTCGCCCATCCCTAAGGCAGAGCCCTGGACACTGATCACTGATCACATAGAGAGACCAGGACAGTGAGTGGAATAGCACTTTCAAATGTATGGAGCCAGTGGTGCACTGGGTTAATGCTCCTATCTGTAATTCACTTGTATGTGTTATTGATGCTGAAGAAAAAACAAAAAAACAAAAAAAAGCGGGCTGCAACCTTGCTCAGTAGCGGCGATCGCCAAGCCGGGGCCACTGTGTCACTCTGTGGTACATGCTAAAAAAAAAAAATCTATGACATGTAGATGGTGTATTGTAGGCAGAGCCCTGGACAGTGATCACTAATCACATAGAGAGACCAGGACAGTGAGTGGAATAGCACCTTCAAATGTATGGAGCCAGTGGTGCAGTGGGGTAATGCTCCTATCTGTCATTCACTTGTATGTGTTACTGATGCTGAAGATAAAACAAAAAAACAAAAAAAAGCGGACTGCAACCTTGCTCAGTAGCGGCGATCGCCATGCCGGGGCCACTGTGCCACCCTGTGGTACATGCTAAAAAAAAAACATCTATGACATGTAGATGGTGTATTGTAGGCAGAGCCCTGGACACTGATCACTGATCACATAGAGAGACCAGGACAGTGAGTGGAATAGCACTTTCAAATGTATGGAGCCAGTGGTGCAGTGGGTTAATGCTCCTATCTGTCATTCACTTGTATGTGTAACTGATGCTGAAGATAAAACAAAAAAAAGCGGGCTGCGACCTTGCTCAGTAGCGGCGATCGCCATGCCGGGGCCACTGTGCCACCCTGTGGTACATGCTAAAAAAAAAACATCTATGACATGTAGATGGTGTATTGTAGGCAGAGCCCTGGACACTGATCACTGATCACATAGAGACCAGGACAGTGAGGGGAATAGCACCTTCAAATGTATGGAGCCAGTGGTGCAGTGGGGTAATGCTCCTAAATGTCATTCACTTGTATGTGTTACTGATGCTGAAGAAAAGACAAAAAAAAGCAGGCTGCGACCTTGCTCAGTAGCAGCAATCGCCATGCCAGGGCCACTGTGATCACCAGTGTCGTGTCCAGCCCAGGTGTGGATTCAAACCGGCGACCTCAGCAACAGCAGTCTGATACACTACTGACTGAGCTATTGTGCCACCCTGTGGTACATGCTAAAAAAAAAAAATCTATGACATGTAGATGGTGTATTGTAGGCAGAGCCCTGGACACTGATTACTGATCACATAGAGAGACCAGGACAGTGAGGGGAATAGCACTTTCAAATGTATGGAGCCAGTGGTGCAGTGGGGTAATGCTCCTATCTGTCATTCACTTGTATGTGTTACTGATGCTGAAGGTAAAACAGTGTGGCCGGACACAATGGACCTTGCTTTATTTAAAACCCACATTTCAACAATTTTTATACATTGTTTTGTTTTCAAATAACAACAATAACTTAATGATAAGAAAATGACATGTCCTGAACTGCGCATTTTAATCCCAAAATCTCCAACACAAAGCCTATGCCCACCCACCACTAAACTATAGGCACTTAATAGAGGCAGAGACATCTTTTCATTGCTTATATGCCTTTCAATGCAGACATGTGTTAAGCTCATTTAAACTGTGTGACCTTAATGTATGATTTTCATAGCTCACAATGATATCTGACTGACACACATCAAGATCAGCAGATTTTTGCACGTTTGGTCTCTTTAGCAAACAAAATCACCAATGGTATCATCTGACTGAGTGGCCTAATGGTTAAGGCTCCTGCCTCTGGAGCACTAGAGCTCTTTTGCAACCTGGTTCAAATCCCCCCAGTAGGATTATTTTTATTTTATTTTATTTTTTTCTTTGTAAATGATGGTGTTTAATACACAATTTACAATAATGTTTAATTTGTGATTTCTTACATTATGGTAATCATCATAACATACCGTGTTTCCCCAAAAGTAAGACCCCCCGAAAGTAACGCAGGGTAGGGGGTTGCCCATGTGTCTCTAATGTAAGGCCCCCCCCCGATTGTAAGGCCGCTTTCGGGGGGGTCGCGGGGAAATTTAAGGCCGCCTATGGGGGGGGGGTCGCGGGCCTCTCTTTAGGTTGCCGCAGGCTTACCGTATATGCCGCCGTCCAGGCTCCTTCTGTCCCCCTGGTGCAGCCGCTGGTCCGGAGATCATGGGGTTAATCACAGCCTAACTTGCTGTGCCCCGCTGATCTCCGCCCAGCGCGACCTGTGATTGGCCGCCCAGCCCTGAGGAATCGTCACCCAGCACCGCAGAGGAAAAGAGGAAGTGATCCGGCGAAAAGAGGTACAGTACACGTGTGTACTGTAAACATGGGTGTGTGTGTGCACTGTGTGTGTGTGTGTGTGTGCACTGTGTGTGTGCAGTGTGTGTGTGTGTGCAGTGTGTGTGTGTGCACTGTGTGCGGCGCAATTGCGGCAAGGCCACTTGCTCTAAAATGGCTCCCATTTTAAAATGGCAGTTGCGGTGAAAAAAACGCACTTGCCGCACAGCACTTGCGGCGCAATTGCGGCACGGCCCCATGCAATGTATAGGACACTTGCGGTTCACTTGCGGCAAGTGCGGCAACCGCACTTGCCGCAAGTGAACTGCAAGTGTCCTATACATTGCTTGGGGCCGTGCCGCAATTGCGCCGCAAGTGCTGTGCGGCAAGTGCGGTTTTTTCACCCGCACTTGCCGCAAGTGAACCGCAAGTGTCCTATACATTGCTTGGGGCCGTGCCGCAATTGCGCCGCAAGTGCGGCAAGTGCGGTTTTTTCACCCGCACTTGCCGCAAGTGAACCGCAAGTGTCCTATACATTGCATGGGGCCGTGCCGCAATTGCGCCTCAAGTGCTGTGCGGCAAGTGCGGTTTTTTAACCGCAACTGCCATTTTAAAATGGGAGCCATTTTTGAGCAAGTGGTCTTGCCGCAAGTTAGGAGAGGCTGAAGTGGGATACAGCACTGTAACCGTATGGGAGGCTGTAATACGGTACTGTGTCCAAACAGTGTGTGGGAGCCCTTACAGTACCAGTATGTTTTGTGGTTCTGTGTGGGCAATTATGGTACCGTACCGTACATTACCGTACCGTACTGTGTTACGGTACTGTTACCGTACTTTGATTTGTTGTCTGCTTTTGTGTTGAATGCTCTAACGTAAAGTACCGTAACAGATACGGAACCATAAACAATGCTGATACGATATATTTTCCCCCCTACGGTAGACATGAGCACTTCCGGTACCGGCAAAAGAAAGAGCTACTCTGTCAAGTACAAAAAAGGAATCGTGGAAGAATCTCGGGGGAAAAATCTGGCAGAATTCTGCAAACAGAAAATGCTGAGCGAACGTTTGGTCCGCAAATGGCGAGCAGACTATGATCACCTCAGTGATCAAGTGGAGGCCGGAAAGGCTAAAATGCGCAAGGTTGGATGTGGTCGGCAACCAATGTATTCTGAGCTGGAAGGCCTGGTCTCTGAGTGGGTTGCAGACAGGAGAGCAAAGACATTGGTGGTGACCAGGGCTCAGATCCAGGAATATGCCCTTGCAATGGCACCACAGTTTGACATTTCCCCTGAAGAATTCAAGGCATCCCAACACTGGGTGGATAACTTCCTTGAACGGAATGACCTGTCTTTGAGAAGATCCACCACACTCTTTAGGCTGGAAGATGCTGAAATTGTGAAACGCGCTTTTGCCTACAAGAAGTTTGTCGATGACACTGACTTCTCACAATACAGCCTTTCAAACATGATCGCTATGGATGAAACTGCCGTGTTCATGGGCCAAGCAGCTCAAACCACCATTGAACAACGAGGTGCCTCCTCAGTGTACGTTCCCTCCACTGCATATGAAAGTGCACGGGTTACCTGTATTTTGGCAATTCGTCTGGATGGCACTAAAGTCCCACCTTTACTCATTGCAAAGGGCAAGAAGGACAAGATTGAACGGGTTTCTGGCATTTATGTTCTGGAAACGGAGAAAGCCTGGGCCACACAAGCGGTTATAAGGAAGTGGCTTGATTTAATGCTGCCGCTTGTCATGCGAGGGACCCAAAGAGGAATGCTGATCTGGGATGCAGCCAGCACACACCGCGCCAAAGACATGAAGAATTTCCTTCATGAGAGAAGAATTGACCAAATCATGATTCCGGCAGGGATGACGGCTTATCTCCAGACTCTGGATATCGCCATAAACAAGCCCTTCAAGGACAATCTGCGTGCCGAGATCAATGACTACATTGAGAATAGAATGGAGAGAAATGTACGTGGCAACTTTGTGAAGCCTAAATTGCCAGAGATTGTGAATTGGGTAAAGAATTCATGGGGGAAGATCACGGACACTTGCATTGAAAATGCACTACGAGCTGGCTACCTGGACAAGACCTGCTCATTTCAGGACAGTGCCGTTGCTACACATGAGAGATATGGGCCAATGATTCAGCAGCAAATGGAGTCCCAAGCAATTCCACAGGAACCGCAGAGTTTGGATGTTTATGATGATGTTCCAGAAGATGATGACATGGTTGTCATGGAATAAATCTTGTTTTATGTTGCGGTGTTACATATTGAGACTGTTCGTGACTGTTCATTGTTTTGCATGTTATACATGGAAATACCGTAATGATACGGTACCGTATTACCAAGATATTCTTGATACATTTGTTTGATTATTTTTTTGACCATACTGTTCAGCCTGTTAATAAATGTTAAATTTTATTGTTAAAAAAAAATTGTCTTTTTTTTTTTTCCTAATGTAAGACCTCCCCCGAAAGTAAGACAGGGTGGGACTTTTGGTAAATTTAATGTAAGACAGGGTCTTACTTTCGGGGAAACACGGTACTAATAATTGGTTTCAGCCATATTGTCCATTTACAGGCTAAATGAATGGAAGGCAGTCATTTACTACTTATCTATTTCCAAGTGTCTGTACATTTTAACAATTTATTATCAAAGGTTCTAAACCAATTATTTATTATTCATTTGATACAAAATGTTGTTTGCCATCTACCCAAAACTCGCTGCATTTTAATCAGCAGTACCACTATGTAAGAAATCACAAATTAAACATTACTGTAAATTGTGTATTAAACACCATAATTTACAAGGAAAAAAATAAAATAAATTAAAAAATAATCCAACAGGGGGGATTTGAACCAGGGTGCAAAAGAGCTCTAATGCTCCAGAGGCAGGAGCCTTAACCATTAGACCACTCAGTTAGGCCACTCATTTTGTTAGCTGAACAAAACCTCCATCGCCTAAAAGTTAGTTTGGTGGTCTAGTGGAGAAGTTTTTGCCTTTGGAAGCCAGCGTTCATGGTTCAAATCCATCCTGAACCTGCTGTAGAATGCTTTTTGTATAATAAATTATGCTAGTTCATAGATATAAGATATAGTAATAAATAAAAATGCTTGCAGTTCTGCATTTTTGTTGTTGAAATCGAGGTAGTGGATTATTATTTATTTATTACTAATATTAATTATTATTATTATATTTTCTTAAACAATTTCCTAAACAATGATACAAATGTACAGTCACTGGTAAATATATTACTATTATATACTGTTAAACAATTTTTTAAACAATTATAGAAATGTACAGAAACTGGTAAATACAGTATATATAATATATATATATATATATATATATATATACTAAATTAGTGTTTCAAAATAAAAAAACATTTTAACATTAGTTTTGTTTAAGAGGATAATAATTATATTATTAACTATAATACCTTCAGAAAAACAAGCTAGGAAACATTGGCACTGCTTAGGGATTTGTACTTTCATTATACTGCTAACCTCCATGAGAAATAAATGTGATGTGTGACTTTCATGGTTGAGTCTGACTATGACAAGTAAGAAGCTGTCAGACATCAGGGTCATCAGATTTCTGCACACAGACAGTGTGCATGTTATCTTTGTCAGTATACCAAAATTCTGGATGGTCTAGTGGATAAGCTTTGGCCTTTGGAAGCTAGCATTCACGGTTCGAATCCATAGTGGACCCACTGTAGAATTTTTAAAATAAATTATGCTAATCTGTTAAAGTCATTTATCAAAGTCAAAGTCATTTATCAAAGTCAAAGTCATTTGACAAAGTCAAAGTCACTTATTAAAGTCAAAGTCATTTATCAAAGTCAAAGTCATTTGTCAAAGTCGTTTGACAAAGTCGTTTAACAAAGTCAAAGTCATAGCCAATTATCAAAGTCATTTATCAGAGTCAAAGTCATAGTCATTTATCAAAGTCAAAGTCATTTATCAAAGTCAAAGTCATTTGTCAAAGTCAAAATCAGGCATCAGGAACAGCTTTTTTTTACTTTGACTTCGACAAATGACCATGTCCTAAAATGAACACCGTAAAGTGGAGAGGAATCAGCCCATAGTATTCGTGACGACAACGAAAATGTGGATAACCCAGTTGTAAGTGCTTATGTTTGGGAAATGTGATGTCTTGTAATTGTAGCTTTGAAATTACCATCATCTTTATTACATTCTAGGAGACTGTTGACATGGGCCAACCGTATGTGGACAATGACAAGTTAATACCACTTGTTCATGAGCAATCGGCGATTTGGGACCCATGTGACCGCAAACACTTTGACAATATTGTGTTGCGAAGACAATGGGCACAGATTGCCAGAATTATGTGGCCGGGCTATGACGCTGCACCTGTCAAGGACCAAGAAGCCTTTAGTAAGTTTTGTTTGGGCGGGCAAACAAGCGTTCTCTCTCCACAGTTATGAAATATGAACATTAATCAAGTGATTTACTCTCTTCATTCTAGTGAAGTCTCTGACCGTTCGGTGGCGCTCTATGAAGGACAGATACAATAAGGATAAGAGAGTCGACCAGAATGTGCGCAGTGGTTCCAAACCTTCAAAGAAAAAGCCTTACATCTACCACTAGCAGCTCGATTTTCTGCGGGATGTCGTTACACAACGTGTGTAAGTATTCCTTGGAAATTTTCAAAAAAACAGGAAGCTGAGTTGGAGGCTGTAGTTGGGAGGCTGTAGTTGGGAGGCAGTAGTTGGGAGGCAGTAGTTGAGAGCTGTAGTTGGGAGGCTGTAGTTGAGAGGGTAGAGGAGGGGGGCTGTTGTTTGTTGTGATTGAGAAGATAAAGTTACCTGGAGGCAAGGAGGCAGGGCAATAGACGGTAGTAGTAGGCAAGAGAACTAGTCCATTTCCTTTTTTTTCTAAAATTTGTTTCCTTTGTGTTTTTTACCCACAGGACTTGGAGCAGCACTGCCCAGCCGTCTGATGCAGCAAGGTCCCAGAATCTGTCTTCGCAGAGCGACACCGCACATTCTTCGCAAAGTCAGACAGCAGAGGGAGAAGGTGTGGACTTTCCATTATCTGGAACCCAGGTTGCCGGCACAGACAGTTATCCCCTATCCCAGGCCTCTTGTCCCTCCTTGGTGGGAACATCACGGCAGAGACAGAGGGCCAGTGATAGGACACTCATGCCTGAGTTTCTCCATCTAAGTTCGAGTTTCCAGGAGTCTATGAGGCGTCTTGGTAACTCTGTTGAAAAGGGTTTTGTGTTTATGCAGACTCTTTTTGGTGAAGTTACCGGACGACTCAATCGCCTGGAGGCCGACCTTAGTAGACCGGCCCGACATTTTTTCTCATGTATGGAGAAGTGCGTGACGGATAACTTAGAACCTGAGTTTCAGATAAATGTCATGACTTCCTGTCAGGGCACATATTGGCTGGCATTGCAACATCAGCAGCAACAACAACAGCAGCAGCAACAGCAGCACATGCATCAAATTGCGTTTCAACAGCAGCAGCAAACATTATACAATCGTCCACCAATCAATTTAGACAGAACATCGAGCTTGACTCAACCCACTGAGTTGGAACATGGACAACCATTGACAACCTCCACATCACTGAACTTCTCTCAGTCCTCAGCAGCACCGGACTTGGCACCAGATGTTCCCTCTTACACCGCCCTGCTTACATCATCTCCGCTTCGACCTGACTCCCGCCGAACATCAAGTACTTTAATGAGTACCTCTCGGGCAGTCTTCAGCTCAGCCAGCGTGGTACTAGATGGTCAGCCTGATGTTCACAGCCACAGAGTTACAGCTACTTCGGCCAATCCTCGCTCCAGCACCGCAGTCCTGCCGGGCTGGACAGTCGGTTCCAGCCAGAATGTCCACACAGCCACTCCAACTCCTCGCTCAGACGACGCAGTTCATCAGGGCCGGCCACCTCAACCAATGTCAAGAGTCATGACATCAAACAAAACTCCTCGCACAGAGCCAGTGGTGTTGCAACCTCAAAGCGATGTTGCAATCTCCACAGTCATGACAGCCAAGCCTCCTTCATCCTGTAGCTCTGTTCAAAAAAAAACTGGTGTTCCACCTACCCAAAAGCCTTTTTTACAACACAAGAGTCAAGGTAAACCTCTCTTACAAATTCCAGCTGAGTTGATGACACCCATGAAGCCCCGGAAAAGGACCAAGACCCCAAAAGCGAAGGATTTGGAAAGCCAGCAACAGCAGTCTAAAAAGCGAAAAAAAAAACAAAACAGGAAAATGTGGAAACCGCAGCACCACAGCGCAAGGTTGGTCGACCGAAAAAACAGCAGCACCTTCCAGACCTCTTCCCCCCCTGCTACTTCACCTTCAAATGTTGCACTCCTACAGGTTTCCACTCCTCACACCCAGTCTAATCTCTCCCTTTTTTCAAACGTTTCATTTCCATCCACGGTCCCTTCTCTTCTCCTAGACACTTTTACACCTTCTACCCTTACGTCCTCTCCCCATGTGTGTACGTATTTGACTTTAGAGGCGGCTGGTACTCCGTTGTACACATCTGAATCAACCCCACTGACTAACCGCACAAGTTTCTCAACACCGACTGTGAATATTCCCACAGAGACTTTACAAACTTTTCCATCGGACATTGCCCTCACGGTGCCACCGGGATCCAGAAGCAACAGCAGCAGCAGCACCACTAATTCCACAGGCAAATTTCAAGCATCTACTTTCACATCACTGTGACAATGGACTTGCACATATTGTCGTCTTTTACGTTCTCTCTTTGATTTGGCCAGTTTTATGGCTGTTATTTGTTCAATAAATAATGTTTGGTTTACCATTTTATTCTTTTTTATTGACTTCACTGGATAGAGTTAAGTTAAGTAATTATTAAGGTGGGTTTATGTCCAGCTATGTGGTTAGCTATGTATAGCCAGCCTCCCATCCCTGAGTTTATCTTTCAAGCATCCATGATGCCCTCCCTGTTTTTCGCTTATGTATGCTGCATACCTCATTCCATCCCATTATCTAGCTCTCTGATAGATCATTGGATAGAAGGATGTATGATATTATCATAGATACATACTGGGAAGGAATGATATCTGCTACATAGATGCACACAGGTATTTCAGGATGGATGATCCTGCCATACGTATGTTTAGCTATGTAGTGACCATCATGGCAGTCCTCAATTAATCTATCTAGCATCCATCCTGCCGTCCCTGTTTTTTGCTATGTATGTAGCATACCTCATTCCATCCCATTATCTATCTATCAGATAGATCCTTAGAAGGATGTTTGAAATATGCCAAGCTACATAGTGTGATGGAATGAATGTATGCTACATAGATGGACACAGGTATTGCAGGATGGAGGCTAGATAGGAGACAAACTTGTGAAATACACATAAAAACACAAAGTTGTGAAATAACCACTGAAACTCAAAGTGTATCCAAAAACAAAAATTTAATGAATGTGTGCTTTAAAATCGGGAGTGTGTAGAAAAAACAAAGTTGGGCCAGACATTAACAGATGTCAATCATTACAGCATAACTGTACATGAATGGTGACACATATGAACTTTACATTTTAGTGTTTTTCAGGACATAGAATTTAAATGCAAACATAATGATGGCGTACTGCCCTAGTACAAACAAAGGTGCTTTGAAATAATTTTGTAACAAATCACACCATGTCATCCTGCCAGTCGACTCGGCCCTCGTTTGAGACAAAGTAGGAGGCAAAGGAGTCCCGCATGCTCAACACCTCCAGACTTGAGCGCACGATGTCTTGTTGGAAATCTACCAGGTTGGTTCTTTGAGGTTCATCAAGGTCCAGTCGTGGTTTTTCCATTTGATGGACATAATTATGTAAGACAACACAGGCTCGTACAACATCGATGATAGTGTCAGTTTTTAAGTTGATAGTAGGTCGATAGAATGCGCCACCTAGCTACCAGCAAGCCAAAAGCACATTCTACTGTCCGCCTGGCACGGGAAAGCCGGTAGTTGTAGATTCGTCTTGTGTATGTTAACTGCCAGCTCGAGTATGGCTTCACCAAGTTCACACACATTTGGAAGGCTTCATCCCCCACAATTACAAAGGGCATGTAAAGTCCATCAGTGTGTGGTAGTGGTTTGGGCGGAGGAATGGCAAAAGTGTTTGTATAAAGCTTCCTGCCCATATCAGAGTTTTTGAACGCAGAGGAGTCATTGGCTCGGCCATATTGTCCCACATCCACAGCCGTGAAGCAGCAGTCTGCATCGGCGATGGACCATGAGTATTACTGAGAAGAATTTCTTGTAGTTATAATACTCCGATCCTGATCCTGCTGGCTTCTGGATCCTGATGTGTTTCCCATCTACGGCCCCCACGCAGTTGGGAAACTGGAGACTTCTTCGTATCTGGATGCTTTATGTAACCAGAGCTCGCTGGTGGTGGGAGGGAGGAAGTCTGGCCGTAGACACTCACAGATAGCTTGACACGTCTCTGCACTATCCCAGAAAGTGTAGACAATCCCAGCCGAAATTGAAAGTGTAGTTATGATAATGTTTCGCCGGTAGCCAGGAATCTGCAAAGGAAGAAGAGAAATAGTTGAGACAAATTTATGACAAAAAGCAGAAGGTGTAGTTCAGGGAGATGCTATTGCACGAGGTGGAATGTAACGAGGATAGAATTGACATAGACGAGGACAGGGACTAGGGGCCTGTAGATTTCACACGTCAGAGAGGACTAAACAGGAACAGGACACAGGATGTGAAGGAAGCGTACAGTTGATAAACAATACAGTTGTGAAAAAAATACATACCGCAGGGTGACCAGGAGACGTTCCTCTGGAGAAATACATCTTCGTAGCTGTGTGTCTGTGCGGCAGATGACATCTTGGACACGTCGCAGCAAGTGCAGGAAGCTGTCCACGGACATGCGGGTGTAGTCGTGGAACTTCACCGGATCTTCTTGCAACTCATGGAACAAGGAATGGTACACTGCCAGTGTACCCCGAAGCTCGACAATAGGGTGCTGCCATAGACGAAGAGGTGGCCGACGTCTTCGTTCCCTTGCTCGGCGCCAATGTCCCTCGTCAAGCCATGGCATAAGATACTGCAGTGTTTTATCGCCAAGTCCAATTCTCTGTAAAAGCTGTCAAATCCAAGCTCCATCTTCTCTCTCTCATCAGCAACCAGCTACAGGCATAACTATGGGCAGGGTCTATTTTTATGTCTTCCTTAAGGCCACTGCCCATGGGCGTGTCTGTAGTCTGGGTCACTGAAAATTGGGCTAAGTTTACCAAACGCATGCAGATGGAAAACGCATGCGCCAGGGTCAAAACGCTGACAAACGCATGTGAACGTTGCGGACATGCGTGCGAAAAGCTATGCGCATGAGTATGTAAAACGCTTCGTTTACACGCGTTCGCATGCGTTTTCACCTGCGGCTGCGCATGCGCATGGGACGCAACGTAACCGTCCTGAAATGTGAACCTAGACTTATACGAGTCACTGCTATTAATGATACACCTCTCACACTGGAAATGGTGAAGTACATCATTAAGGAAGTGTCCCTGCTTTTAGCAGCCTTACATTTTGAATCTATTTTTTGTACTTGAAAACCTGACATCGATGGTGGTTTTGTGCATGCCATGGTTACATAAACATAACCTTGTTATAGACTGGCTCCAGGGTGATATTGTACACTGGAGTCCTGCATGCCTGGAAAAAGTGTTTGTCTTTATTTGTGAACCTATCTAACGCCGTGCTTACCTTTTCATCTTACGCATTCAGAGATTTTGCAGATGTATTTTTAGAGACTGAATCTGAAAAATTACCCTCACACAGAGATTAAGGCTAGGGTCACACATGCCCATCCGTTTTTGTTAAGGTTTTCTATAACAAATCCGTTATTTGTAGGCTACATTTTGTGCCTCCTGTGCCCCTGGACGTTTTTTGGACTTAGTAATTTTTTCTTAAAAAATGCATACAGTGCCTACAAGTAGTCTTCAACCCCCTGCTGATTTAGGTGGTTTGATAAGATGCAAATAAGTTAGAGCCTTCAAACTGCAAACGAGAGTAGAATTTATTAACAGAAGCATAAATCTTACAAACCAAAAAGTTATCTTGCTCAGTTGAATTTTAATAATTTTAAGCATAAAAGTGTGGGTCAATTATTATCCAAACTTAAAACTTGGCAATTACAGCTAATAATCGTCTTTTAAGATGAATTCAGGCCGGCACAGGTCTCTGGAGTTATCTTGGCCCACTCCTCCATGCAGATCTTCTCCAAGTTATCTAGGTTCTTTGGGTGTCTCATGTGAACTTTAATCTTGAGCTCCTTCCACAAGTTTTCAATTGGGTTAAGGTCAGGAGACTGACTAGGCCACTCCAACACCTTGATTTTTTCCCTCTTGAACCAGGCCTTGGTTTTCTTGGCTGTGTGCTTTGGGTCGTTGTCTTGTTGGAAGATGAAATTACGACCCATCTTAAGATCCTTGATGGAGGAGCGGAGGTTCTTGGCCAAAATCTCCAGGTAGGCTGTGCTGTCCATCTTCCCATGGATTCGGACCAGATGGCCAGGCCTCTTGGCTGAGAAACATCCCCACAGCATGATGCTGCCACCACCATGCTTGACTGTAGGGATGGTATTCTTGGGGTCGTATGCAGTGCCATTCAGTCTCCAAACGTCACGTGTGTGGTTGGCACCAAAGATCTCGAACTTGGTCTCATCAGACCATAGAACCTTGAACCAGTCTGTCTCAGAGTCCTCCAAGTGATCATGAGCAAACTGTAGACGAGCCTTGACATGACGCTTTGAAAGTAAAGGTACCTTACGGGCTCGTCTGGAACGGAGACCATTGCGGTGGAGTACGTTACTTATGGTATTGACTGAAACCAATGTCCCCACTGCCATGAGATCTTCCCGGAGCTCCTTCCTTGTTGTCCTTGGGTTAGCCTTGACTCTTCGGACAAGCCTGGCCTCGGCACGGGAGGAAACTTTCAAAGGCTGTCCAGGCCGTGGAAGGCTAACAGTAGTTCCATAAGCCTTCCACTTCCGGATGATGCTCCCAACAGTGGAGACAGATAGGCCCAACTCCTTGGAAAGGGTTTTGTACCCCTTGCCAGCCTTGTGACCCTCCACGATCTTGTCTCTGATGGCCTTGGAATGCTCCTTTGTCTTTCCCATGTTGACCATGTATGAGTGCTGTTCACAAGTTTGGGGAGGGTCTTAACTAGTCAGAAAAGGCTGGCAAAAGAGATAATTAATCCACACATGTGAAGCTCATTGTTCTTTGTGCCTAAACTACTTCTTAATACTTTAGGGGGACCAAACAGAATGCTGGTGGTTTGAGGGGTTGAATAATAAATGACCCTCTGAATTAACTTTTGACGCTTTAAAAAAAATAAATTAGGCTGCAGTGATTTCCACTTCCAGGCTGATCTACAGTCCAAATGTCACAATGCCAAGTTAATTCCGCATGTGTCAACCAGCTAAATCTGCAGGGGGTTGAAGACTACTTGTAGGCACTGTATGTACCATGTGTTAACGGATGTGTTTTCCATAGGGCCCCATGTTAAAAGAACGCTATGCTTTTTTTTCCTGCACCCAAAAACATTGCATGCAGTGTTTTTGCGAGGCAGGAAACAACAGAATAGCGTTTTTGAAAAATGCAGTGACACTTAAGTGCCCCATCCATTAACGGAATCCGTTTTTGGACTTAGAAAAAAAAAGTTCAAAAACTGATGCCAATAACGGATCCAGGACAAAACAGATGGTATGGGTGACCCTAGCCTAAGATAGCCCCATAGATTTGGTACCCAATTCCCATCTCCACACAGGAAAAATGTATAACTTGTCTGGTCCAGAACATTAGGCCATGAAAGAGTATATAGCCATGAAAGAGTCTGCAAAAAGGTTTTATTAGACTGTCCATCTCACCTGTAGGTGCCAGGTTCTTTTTTAGTGATAAAAATGATGGTGGTCTCAGACATTGTATTGACTATCATGAACTTAACACTATTACTGTAATGAATCAGTATCCTGTCCCACTCATCCCTGATCTCTTTAATAAGCTGTTGGGTCATCAAGCTTGATCTCAGGCGTGTGTATAACCTTATCTTGTATCAGAGAAGGTGATGAGTGGAAAACATCATTTAATACACCTGAGGTACACTATGAGCCACTTGTGATGCCTTTTGGGCTGAGTAATGAGCCAGCTGTCTTTCAGATCTTTTTAAATAACACATTCAGAGATATTTGTGGTAATTCATTGTGTCTATCTGGATGACATTTTGATTTACTCTTCTGATGTTATGTTGCATGCCCAATATATGCGAACTGTACTCCAGAGATTCTGCTTAGAGATGAGTGAACACCTAAGTAGTCGAATTTGATTTTGTTCGCTGAATACGGGATGTTTGCCAAATTATTTGCTGAACGTTCACTGAACCTTCCTGAACCCCACTGAAATCAATGGCAGAAAACATGAAACACCTTCAAAGCTATCCAAAAGCTGACAAACTGCTCATAATAGTGCCAGACACCAGGAAAAGGGACAACAATCTACTTAGAGTAAAAATAGTGTCATGGCACAGCATAGATGCATGAGACATGCTCTTTGCCTGCTTGCACACTGTTCTAAATCAGTTCAAAATAGGAAGTGGCTGACATTCACTTGAATTTCAGAGTTGGGTGAAACTCAGTTTGAATTGACAGATGGATGAGTCATAAGAGAAAATTGGCAGCAGTTTTCCACATTTAGTAAAAAGAGGAGGAGGCGTTAAAGGAGAATGAGTTACAGGCGTAGGCAAGTCACTCAGAGAAGAAACAACAACAAAAAAAAATCAAGTGAGCAAATACCCTGAAATAATAAAAGTAAAATGCTAAGGTGCAAGAAAATAAATAGGGTACTTGGTGACATTATTATGATCATAAAAATGCGTAAGCTGTCCCACGAGCTACAATGTGACCCCATTGAGTTTTATTTCATTATGCTTTGTTGCAGTCATGCAATCATAGGTGTGGACTACCTATGATGTGGACATTATTTAATGTGTAGCTTTGCATCGTATGGTGTGCTCAGTTGGGTTCCAGGTCCTGCTTGATCCTGTTCTTGTCATTCCACATCACAGACAGGTGACAAGGTATTAATACTGTTTTTAAGCAGGGCCTGATCTGGAGTGTCCTTTTATTGTGGAGGTTGATGCCTCTGAGGATGGAGCTGGAGCAGTGCTATCAAAAGGTACTTTGTCGCTCACACAATTGTCCGTGTGCCTTCTCATCATGAAATTTTATTCTGCCATTTAGAATTACAACATTGGTAGTCCTGAATTGTTGGCAATAAAGAGGGCCTTTGAGGAATAGCACCACTTGATCAAAGGTGCCAAACATAAAGTCACTGTTATCATGGCCCAAAAAAAAAATCTGACTTGAATGGAATTTGCTAAGAGACTCAATCGTAGGCAAGGTAGGTGGGCTTTGTTTTTTCTAGATTTGATTTTGTGGTGACGTTACAACCAAGTACTAAGAACATAAAAGCTGATGCTCTTTCTCACAGCTTTTGCTCTTGTCAGGCTGATGACTCTGATCCAGCTCCTATTTTAGCTGAAGGCATAATTGTGTCATCTGTCTGCTTTCATTTCCTGCTACATTTCTATATGTGTAGTGTGGTATGTTAATTTTTCATCGATAAAATTTTAATCTGATTATGCTTGTAACTTCTCATCCCATTGCTCATGCTACATACCTAAGTGTATGATCTTTTGTTTAAATGTGCCTGTACTTGACCATTTGCTTTCACTTCTGACTTTAATTTAGCCTATTGAACTCTAGCCCCCTTCCCTCCACTCCACTCTCAGCTGAATCCAATTGTATTGTTATAAATGTACTATTCTCACATCTGCCAGGACGTGTGTGACATGTGCCTCACTGAAGTGCCTCAAATAAGTGCATAGAAATGAATTTGACTGAATTTGACTGGAATTTGCTGAAAATGGAAGGTACTAGATTTCTGTTTGCTATATCTTCCTAATGAACTCACATCCTATTTCAACCACTCTCATAGAATTTATATCAATGGCATATATTATACTATGTGTCATCTGTTGCACCATAATCAACACTCACCAGTTTGATTGTGTATGGCATTTAGCCAGGCCAGGATTCAGGTAACCCACACTCTTTCACTCTCCATTTAAATTATGTCCTTTATTTCCATATCTATTTTCATATGTGCTTTTGCCATTCACTTTCACTGCCCCATCCCCCCTCCATCACCCCTCATCCACATCAGCCCCTCTATCCTCCCCTCTACTATCTTCAGCTCCCATACTCTCTTCACTGTACTAAATAATCTCAGACCATCATATTCCAGAGTATTTGATCACAAACAATGTCCTAAATTCAAAAACTATTTGTTCTTTCTCTTTTTACTGCTGCTCCTGTCAGGTGATATCTCTCCCAACCCTGGACCACCCTCTACCTACTTTAACTCCTCCCCCACATCACATAGAAACCCTACTAACCTTATCAACATTACTTGCACACTTTCATCTCCCTCTTTTAATTGCACTCTCTGGAATCTACGGTCTGTATGCAACAAGCTTCCCTTCATCCACAACTACTTTCTCACTAACTCTCTTAATTTGGTGGCCCTCACAGAAACCTGGATCCAGGATTCAGACACTGCTTCCTCTGCCGCTATTTCTCATGGCGGCATACATTTCTCCCATTCCCCGACACCTGGGAACAGACATGGTGGTGGAGTTGGCTTACTCCTGTCCCCACATTGCACTTTCCAGGTCATTCCCCCAGCCCCATCACTCTCTTTCCCTTCTTTTGAGGTCCACACTAATAGAATCTTCACACCCTCCCCCTCAGATTAGCGGTAGTATACCACCCACCAGGGTCACTCACCCAGTTCCTCGACCATTTTTCCACGTGGCTAACACACTTCATGTCCTCAGAATTACCAGCCCTTTTTCTGGGAGACTTTAACATACCCATAAACAGCCTCATCTCCCCATCTGCATCCCAGCTCCTATCTCTAACCACCTGACATTCTGATGGCAAAACATAATGGTGAACACTCTCTGCTTATTCTTCTTGATCTCTCTGCAGCCTTTGACACTGTGGACCACCATCTCCTACTCTCTATGCTACACTCCATCAGCATAAAGGATACTGCTCTCTCCTGGTTTTCTTCCTAGCTTTCCAACTACTCTTACAGTGTATCATTTTCTGGATCCAATTCCTCTCCCCTTCCTACCACTATTGGGGTCCCTCAGGGTTCTGTCCTTGGCCCTATCCTCTTTCTCTCTTACACTGCCCCTATTGGACAGACCATCAGCAGATTTGGCTTCCAGTGCCACCTTTATGTTGATGACCAACTACTATACAATTCATCCTCTGACCTTACCCCCGCTGTATTACAGAATGCCAATGACTGTGTAACGGCAGTCTCCAATATCATGTCCACTCTATACCTGAAACTCAACCTTTCCAAAACTGAACTTCTTATGATTCCGCCCTCCACTAATTTCCCTAAATCTGACATCTCCCTCTCGGTGTGTGGCACCACAATAATGTCTAGGCACAACTTACTTAGCTTCAGGCGCTTACTAAAAACACATCTTTTTAGGGCGGTCTATCATTCACCCTAATTAGAGTCTTTCAGACATAGGTTATCCACTACTTCTTTGAACATAACTGTTTAACTCCATCAGACCCAAAAGCTCTACACAGACTGGCTGGTGGCCACTTACTCCACTCTCACTATTCCACACTTCCTCAAAATGGCTGGACCATTATTTCAAATAAGCCCCTGTGCTTTGTGTCACCCCCACCTTAATATAGATTGTAAGCTCTTACGAGCAGGGTCGTCATTATTTTTTGCTATTTAATTATTGCGTCTTCCAAAACTGTTTCTTATGACTGTTTGTATATGAATCTGATTTGTAAAGCGCTGCTGAATATATTGGCGCTATATAAATAAAGATTATTATTGTCTCCTTAGGCCTCGTGGAGGAGATCCCAAGAGCAAGCCCCCCAATGCTACTCCTGCCTAAAAGTTATTAGCTCCCCAATTTTGTTGCCGTACTCTTCAGGAGTCTCATGATTCTGTGCTTACAAACAGGAATGGTATCCACGGTCCGCGCTGCTGCTCTTTATCAAAGGATTTCACAAGAGGTTGTTACCATCATAAGGTCCTGTATTCATCAAAACCTACGCGTTTCAGTGCTGTCCCAGCACCTTCCTCAGGGTATGTTACATGACACAGCAGAAAAACCTTTTATATGTAGTCACAGGCTGAATGTCCCTCCCACTAGAAAAAAACTAATGTAATTGTCATCAATGACGTCATCAATTGAGGGAACCACCCCTTACAAATTGAGGCTCCCTCAATTGATGACGTCATTGATGATGATTACATGAGTTTTTTTCTGGTGGGAGGGACATTCAGCCTGTAACTACATATAAAATGTTTTTCTGCTGTGTCATGTAACATACCCTGAGGAAGGTGCTGGGACAGCACTGAAACGCGTAGGTTTTGATGAATAAAGGACCTTATGATGGTAACAACCTCTTGTGAAATCCTTTGATAAAGAGCAGCAGCGTGGACCATGGATACCATTCCTGTTTGATTGCTGATTGTCCCACGGTTTTTGGCGTGACGGTGGAGGTTCTGCAGCAGCTGCCTAAAGCTTTCAAACTGGTTGTGGGTCTCACAACCTAAAAAGGTGAGTGGATATCTATACAATCCACACTAGAACATACAGTGCCTTTTTGATAAGGCACAATCTGCGCCTCTTGTATCTCCTCTCTTTCTAGATGATTCTGTGCTTGCAGGTCACCCTGGTATAGACAATACTACTTGACTGCTAACCAGGAACGTTTGATGGTCTACCATATTTAAAGACTGTAAAGAATACATACTTGTTTGCAAAAATTGTGCCTGCGCCAACACAGCCAAAAGCTGTCCCACCACCTTGCTCCAGCCCCTACCCATCTCTGAGAGTCCGTGGACCCCCCTGTCCATGGAATTCATTACTGACCTCCCACCTTCAGAAGGGAAGACTTGTATCTGGGTGGTGGTGGATAGCGTCAGTAAAAAAAATTAATTTTGTTCCCATGTCTGGATTGCCTAATTCAGACACCCTAATTTGTTCTTTCGCCACACTGTGCAGTTGCGTGTTTTTCTGGAAAATATTGTCTCCGACCAACGGACTCAGTTTGTTTCCAAATTCTGGATGGCTTTTTGTAAGTACCGTATATACTTGTGTATAAGCCGACCCGTGTATAAGCCGACCCCCTACTTTTGCCCCCAAAATCTGGGAAAACCTATTGACTCGTGTATAAGCCGAGGGTGGACCCCAGCACAGGTATACAGCCCCCAGCAGTGTGGTATACAGGCCCCCGCAGTGGTGTACAGGCCTCCCCAGTGGTAGTATACAGCCCCCAGAAGTGTGGTATAAAGCAGCCTCCCCAGTGGTACATACAGGCCCCAGCAGTGTTACAGCAGCCTCCCCAGTGGTATATACAGCAGCAGCCCCAGAGATATATACAGCAGCCCCAGTGGTAGTATACAGCAGCCCCAGAGATATATACAGCAGCCCCAGTGGTAGTATACAGCAGCCCCAGAGGTATATACAGCAGCCCCAGTGGTAGTATACAGAAGCCCCAGAGGTAGTATACAGCAGCCCCAATAGTGGTATACAGCAGCCTCAGTGGTATATACAGCAGCAGCCCCAGTAGTAGTATACAGAAGCCCCAGTGGTAGTATACAGCAGCCCCAGTAGTAGTATACAGCAGCCCCAGTAGTAGTATACAGCAGCCCCAGTAGTAGTATACAGCAGCCCCAGTAGTAGTATACAGCAGCCCCAGTAGTAGTATACAGAAGCCCCAGTGGTAGTATACAGCAGCCCCAGTAGTAGTATACAGAAGCCCCAGTGGTAGTATACAGCAGCCCCAGGGGGTATATACACAGCAGCCCCAGTAGTAGTATACAGAAGCCCCAGTGGTAGTATACGGCAGCCCCAGTAGTAGTATACAGAAGCCCCAGTAGTAGTATACAGCAGCCCCAGGGGGTATATACAGCAGCAGCCCCAGGGGGTATATACAGCAGCAGCCCTAGGGGGTATATACAGCAGCAGCTCCAGAGGTATACAGACCCCCCCATAGGTAGTATACAGGGGCCCCAGCTGTATACAGCAGCCCCAGCTGTATACAGCCCCCCCGTGGTATCCAGGGCCCCAGCTGTATACAGCCCCCCCCTGGTAACCAGGGCCCCCCTTGCTGCACCTGTAAAGGAAGAAGTCAGTATACTTATCGCTGCTGCCGCCGCCGCCGCTCCGCTTCTCGGTCACCGCGCTGCTCCGGGTCTTCACGCTTCCTGTTCCTTCTCCGGCGCTCGAACAATGACGTCATTTCCTGAGCGCCGGAGAAGGAACAGGAAGCGTGAAGACCCGGAGCAGCGCGGTGACCGAGAAGCGGAGCGGCGACGGCGGCGGCGGCAGCAGCAGCGATAAGTATACTGACTTCTTCCTTTACAGGTGCAGCAAGGGGGGCCCTGGTTACCACGGGGGGGCTGTATATACGGGGGGCCCTGGTTACCACGGGGGGGCTGTATATACGGGGGGCCCGGGATACCACGGGGGGGGGCTGTATGGAAAGGGGGCGCCATACTGTGAGGGATGGGGGGGGCTGTATACCCCGTGCTGGGGGGCTGTAAGGCGATATGCACTGCTCCCCCCGCGGATGGGCGGGGGATGCAGTGCATATCATGAATAAGTTATGAGCGGCTCCACGTCACGAGCCGCTCATATTGCAGCCTTCCCCCACCTCCTCCAGCCTCCTCCTGCCTCCTCCTGCTCCCGGACACAGCCCCCACGTATATGACTCGTGTATAAGCCGAGGGGGGGACTTTTCAGCCCAATTTTTGGGCTGAAAAAGTCGGCTTATACACGAGTATATACGGTAGATAAATATTGAGGTGTCTTTTTCTTTTGCCTATGACCCATAGACAAATTGTCAGACTGAATGCATTAACCAAACAATCGAGCAATATCTTTATTGTTATGTGTTCAATCACAAGTCTGAATGGGGTGGAACATTTGTCATTAGCTGAATTTACTGTCAATAATTGTACCAAGAATCCATCAAAACCACCCCTTATTTCTGTAATCTTGGGATGCATCTGTCCCAAGATTACAGAAATAAGGGGTGGTTTTGATGGATTCTTGGTACAATTGTTGACAGTAAATTCAGCTCATGACAAATGTTCCACCCCATTCAGACTTGTGATTGAACACATAACAATAAAGATATTGCTCGATTGTTTGGTTAATGCATTCAGTCTGACAATTTGTCAGGCGTCAAAGTTGGGGTACTGCACCCATAAATGAGTGTGCGGTTATCCCTGTTGTGATGGGGTGTGCGACAGAGCAAGAAGGGACACAAGGTTGATGATCAATCCAACCAGTTTTATTGAACACGGAGATGGAACTGCACAAATGAAGACAATTCTGCCGAGTCCACAAGGAGTCCACAATGAGTCCACAAAAAGGGAACAGATATGGGTCGTCTCCTGGCAATCCTGATGCCAGGTTAATGGAAGAAATAGTCCAGACAGAGTCCACTGGATCCAACGAAAGAAGGACACTGCACAATCCCACGGGCACCAAGATCTCGCCTCAGCTAAGATCTCAATCTCTTCCACCTCCGCATTCACCTAACAGACTGATCCTAAAACATGAGTGTATTGTTTGGGCTCCTGGGATCAGCCCATGTATAGGGGGGTTCACACCTACTCTTGAATGGTTTGCTCCAGTCAGAACATTCAAGACTCTCAGGGCTTCATTGTCTCTTACAGGTTTGACAATTGGAGTCACCTCCTGCTGAGAGGAACAATGACACAATCCCCCACTAGCTGTTGACCAAAGCCTGATTACCCTATAGTCCAGGGATACAGGCCAGGCAAATTGTTACAGGTTAAGTTACAGCCCAATAAATTGCATAGTATATATAAATACAGGACAAGAAAAGGTATACACCATTACACCTGTCACAGTGGAATGTAGGATTTATAGGAGGATCACATCCTAGCACACCCACACACCCACCTAGAATAGATGGTTTTGGGCCCTACCCTAGAGGGGGAGTTAAGGGAGGAGGGAGGACACACAGTGAGTTTTAGTTGGCACTGAGAAAAGACGGAGCACGGGGAGCCTCCGAGAGAGAGAAAGGAGACTTCCAGTGAGGGGGCCTGGAGAGAGAGAACAGGGAGCTCAGATAGGAGGGGACCACCCCAAGCATCCATACTCAGGGAGGGAACCCTGGTCCATACACCGTAGTGCCAGTTCCGAAGATGCGGCACAAGGAGTTCAGCCCCTGAGCCGTAACACTGGAGGTTGCGGGTCCGTCCACCGGCCCCGACACCCTGTCAGAAAGGAAACCAGTCACACCAGGAAAGCTCACCGGGGTCGAGATCCAGTACAGGAGAGAAGAGAGCAGGAAGCTGGGATACTCAGGAAGCACCCCAATCGGGCTTGGTACTAAGTGAGCTGTTACCGGACAGGCAGTAGCAGCAGGACACAGGTTAGAAACAAGGAAGGCATTCCACGGGAGACTCCAGTAGATCCTGCAGCCCACTGTGACTACCCGGCCGGCTAGCCTTACTTAACAACAGCTGTTTTCTGTAAACTGTACCACCATTAACATCGTTCCAGTAAAGTACCTGGGTAGAGTGACAGAGTCTCTGTGTGCTTATTCACTGCTGCACTGCATTTTCCTTATCTCCATCATCAGCACCTCCATCACTACAGGTGCATCCCTGCCCCGGAGGGACAGCTCTACCTGCAGGGAGCTGTACCATCTCAGTTGCTATACCATCGCCTTCCAGAGATCTGAAGCGGCGCTGGTGCTACATTACCAGAATCTGCGGGTGACGTCATGATAAACTTTTAAAACTTTTATTCCCATTCAAACTACCCCTTTTTAGTTGACCACCAGGCCACGGTCTGGGCAGGCCCCAGTGACATCCCTACTGCAGCAGAGGGCCCAGATACCCAATTCCCCATACCCTGGGCTAGTCAATTTCTGGCGTGTCACGAACAGGATCACGTGCCCGGTGCAACCGGGTACTGTGTGCCTTTGGACTTTAAACTTTTTGACCAAAAAGAACTTTCACCGCCGTTATACGGCATGGAGAATGGGTGACACCATTTTATTGGTAACCCCAAAATGGCAGCCTAACCATGTGAAAGACAAAGTGCAGGCCGGTAGTGTGCCTCAGCCCCTTGCCAAGGGAGGGCCTAGCAAGAGGCGTGAAACTGTTTGCCTGCCCTATGGCCACCAATCAACCAAGGGGGCAGGCCAAAGGAAGTGACCAAGGGGAACCGCCGAAAAGCCAATAGAAGACAAACCAGAAGAGAAGGACCAGAAGAACAACGTGTTATATCCGGTGCAATGGCAACCCGTTGGACAGACCTCATGCGTGAGGTGGAGCAGCAGGCCCGCATTGCCCGCGAGGACCTGGACTCGGTCTCTTCCTAATGAGGGAGATGCAAAGTTCTGGAGAGATGCCTTCCGAGAGCTGCAGGACAACCTGGTGCAGACGATGGAGTGGGTGGTCCGCAGCTGGAGTGGCACTCAGGCTGTAGAGCTGATCTCCAGGGCGGTGGACGAGAGGCAAGAGAGGCAGCGGCTGTTGCCCGAACTGTGGAGAAGGTCCTGGCAGCAGAACCACCCATGCAGACCAGGAAGCAGGGGTCCAGATGGACGACCCCGTGGACCTACCAGCCAGCCCTGCCAAAGCCCCGCAAGTCCAGGACACGACTGGATCTGACCAGAAAACGGACATAATCGTTGAAGCCGAAGAAGGAGAAATGGAGTGAGGCCATTCAAGAGACGAAGCCTGTCTACAACTCCCGTTACCTACAGAACTGAGAAAAAAAGTACTGTTGTGTCATTCTACTATGGGGACGGGTGGGGATTTATACGTGAAACAGGTATAAAAGACTATATTTTTGTGGGACGACGAGATGTAGAGCCCCATCTACGCCGCGGTCACCCGGATCGAGATCTGTACCATGGAGAACAGGTTACCTACGAGCGGCATGCGGGACCCATGGGATGGTTTGCCAGCCATCAAAGTAGCCCGCCTTTGAGTTGCTGTTTCCAATAAGAACTTGGACTGTACATAATTTTCATTTTTCTTTGAAGTGTGCATAATGTGTTCTGACGCCCTTTTCGTCCTTTTGCCCCTTTTTGAGACTCATAAACTTTCATGAGAACTTTGACCCTGTTAAATAATTATGTTTAACCCCAAGCGGCCCAGCGATGATAAGACACACTGGAATGTGCAGGACAATAATTACCGCTGGGTCCGCGCAGTTACCGGTCCCCGTGACGCCAAAGTATCCCCTGTTAATAATGTTTTTTTATATATCCTATGCAACGTTCTAAGTTTGGTGACTCCCATAAAGGGATGAAACACAATGCTTGAAAATGTAAATATGTTACCCTTTTTGTTATTGTTTAATGAAAAAGAAAATTTCACTCTACTGGTACCCCAGTTAACCACACTCGCAGACGGGTGTATTCCACCAAGGGAAAATGTGGTACCCCACTGGTCAGGCGGCACAGATGGGGTACTGCACCCATAAATGAGTGTGTGGTTATCCCTGTCACAGTGGAATGTAGGATTCAGAACATTCTAGACTCTCAGGGCTTCATTGTCTCTTACAGGTTTGACTATTGGAGTCACCTCCTGCTGAGAGGAACAATGACACAATCCCACTAGCTGTTGACCAAATAAGACTTTGTTTCCCACATGTGACTTTGGGAGCCCACTGGGACGGGGTACTCAGTACCGGACCGGGGGTAGCACTGGGGATGATCACGTGCGGTCTTAGTCTGAACTGTGTCCCGAGCCCCACAAGTAAAAGGAGATATTTACAGGGGTTGTTTGTCATTACGCCACCCACTGGTTATGGTCAGTTAGGGGACCACCACTGCAGTGGACTTCTGTCAGGAGGATGGATGGATGCTGCAGCAAAGTGGGTGAGCCCGCCGCAGGTCGGGGCTGCCCCTGACAGGGTGTAAAGAGGTAATCAAAGTTCTGTTGCAGGGAATCACACACAGTGACCAAAGCAGGGTTCACCGGGTTTACTTGCAAGTTCTTAGTGCAATTTAACAGTTCACGGTACAGTTCACACAATTAACTCCAGACACTCTGAACCCTCTGCAGCCCGGATATGTCTCTGAGACCCTTCACTCTCTCTGGTGTTCCTTTCAGGCTTTCTTCTCCTCAGTTCTTCCCTGTGGGCTATATGGGGGCAGCTCGGTCCCTTGTCTGACTTCCCCCTGTGTGTGTGGGCGTCAAGCCGGGTCCTATATGCTGCTGATCCTCCAGCCCGTGTGTTGGGTGGCCAGACCTGGAATCTGCACCTCCCGGTCGGTGTGTTGGTGTCCCGGCGTATAGCTACGGTCACCCAGAGCCGACACTCTGGACCCAGCCTAGCCTTGGGTGTCCCTATCTTGCAAAGGGATCACTGGGCTCTCTCCGACACATGTGACTACCTCAGTACCTCCAGGGAAACCTGTCCCGCCTGTAGTCGGTCGACGTCTTCAGACCCGGTGGCACCTGTCCGGTCTCTGTCCTTCTGCGCCTCCGTGTAGCCCTGTCCCTCAGGAATGTGTCCCTCTGTCAGTTCTTGTCTTTTCTGGTCAGCCTACTCCGGCCTACTGCCTAACTCCTCCTTGTTCCCCTCTTTTGTACTGGTTCGTCACCTGACCTACATTCCACTCACTTCCCTCTAAATCCAGTCACCCCTTTGCCTGCCTAGAGTCCCGGGCTCTGGGTTTGGTGTTGTGTCTTGTAGGTGTGTGTTGCGAAGGTGTTTGGTGTACAAACTGTCTCCTATCTGCCTGGCTGCAGCTCCCTAAGTGGCCTCCTGGCAACAAATAACACGAGCCCATGTGTCTTCAGCTTGTGAACGTTTTATGTGTCCTGATTGGTTGCAGACCAAGAACATCCACACAGAAAATACCAAGAAAAAAAAATGGAGTCCGACGCAACTCTGGCCTTTCCACACCCCCTCCCCTCAACAAGCATGTACCGCCCGCTTTCCTACACTGTTGAAAGGTAGGAGAAAAGCATCACTTAAACACAGTAATGCTTTTTTTAATCCGATCACTCACTGAAATAATTTGCGTTCTCCAACTTTTTTGGAAATTGCTCGGGTTTTACGTCTTTATCAAATCTGCCAGGTTCGGGCCAAATTTGAAATTGGTGAACATGTTTAGGGAAGGGATTTTCCAGGGCCACTGGACCATACTGACAGCAACTTTATTAGAACATATTTAAAAACACTTACATCCCGCCGGACGCGTTTTTTCCATTTTTAAGCAATATTATGCACATTAAGTGGAATTGTACCTCCCGATGGGGAGAGAGGTTTTCAATTTATTGTTAATAGTTGGGCATTTTCTTGCAAATTTCACATGGAAACATGGGAAGGTCTCTTCTATTTGGTTTTTGGTCCCCGTCTTGCCGGGTGGGTGTTATTATAAATACGTTTCTCTGTGCTCGGAATTATGCCATTTATTTATGTGTCTTCCTCTTAGAGAAATCTATAGAGAGTTTAAATAATAATAAGATTGATCAACATTTATAATGTATGTTTACATGTACATATGAGTATGGTGGTTCCTATAACGATGTACTGCAATTATCATCTGTGTAAGGATAAGATATGCATATTTATGCAAAAAAGTTATTTTATATATATATATTTTTTTTTTTTTCTCGGTCCCATAACATTTGAACTACATGAACTGTGAGTGGTTTTCTTATTCTATCTAACCTGAAAGGGTTAAACTGACACATGTTGGCTATTAAGGCCTTGAATGTTGCAGCAAAGTTTTTTCATTTGTCTATAAATGTATTGGTTTTATATTTGTTTATACGCCGATGAGTAAGGACCTTGTCCGAAACGCGTCCGGCGGGATGTAAGTGTTTTTAAATATGTTCTAATAAAGTTGCTGTCAGTATGGTCCAGTGGCCCTGGAAAACACCTTTATTCTTCTGAACTGATTGGTGGAGCCAGCCACTGTTCCAGGTGCCTGGGAATCCGATGAGTGTTGAGGTGAACAGCTTCCTATTCCCCACCCCCATCAGCTGTGCATGTTTGGGGAAGGTTTGCTCATTTCTACCTCCCATGACCCACCACCATATGCACCAGACCTACGGTGTCCAGTGATAAATACGGCTCTACATACATATAAGCATTTATGTGTAAAAAGCACATATGTACAGACTTATATGTATATGCAGAGCACACACAGGCATCCCCAAAATATATGGAACCGGAGTACCATTCCAAAGCATGTACAATTTGTTTTTAATTTTTAAACGGGGCAATAACATTTAGGGACACTGTCAGGTCATTTTTCAGTATGATACTAATATTACCCTTGAATAGTGCTTGGGCAGACCTCTTAAGAACATGTAAAATCATTATTATACTGTTTGTAGTTTACATGTTATCACCATTGTCAGACCCTGCAGAGAGCTGCTGCATTAGTCCTGTCCCATTATAAGCAGAGACGATTAGTCCTGTGTCATGTAATTATGCACGCCTTCTCTGCAGCTCTCTCCTCCCTTCTCCCTTTGCTAACAGTGCAGTGTCAGGTTTCACTTACAGGTCTGTTTAGTTGATATCACCATGGAGGGAGAGCTACTGCAGGTCTGCCTTAAGGTACCGTCACACAGGGACATATCGCCGGCGATATTGCCGGGGATCGCGGGAGCGCGCATCCCTGACAACATCGCCGGGGAGCTGTCACACTGTGCAACTTACCGGCGATGTCGCCGGCTAGTTGCCGCGGCTATCGCTCGCTGGGTTGCCCAGCAACCCAGCAAGCGATCACTCGCAATGTTGTACATAGGCGGAATCGCCCATAACATTGCTGGTTGCCGCGTTACACAGGGCGATCAGGCAGGATCGCCTGAGCAACATCGCCAGGTTTCCCAACATTGTTGGGAAACCTGGCGATGTGACTCAGGCGATTCATCCCCTGATTATCGCCCTGTCACACGCGGCAATTCGCCGGCGATGTCACCGCAACCTGGCCACGCCCCTCGGTTGCCGGCAACATCGCCGGCGATATGTCCCTGTGTGACGGTACCTTGAGGGCCACGTCACACACAGAGATACTGTATCTGTGCAGATATTGTTCGCAGATCTCTGGTTGCAGTGAAATCATGGACACATTACTCCATTTGTACACAGCCACAAAATGGAACAATGTGTCCATGATTTCACTGCAACCAGAGATCTGCGAACAATATCTGCACAGATATCTGTGTGTGTGACGTGGGCCTTATCTAGACTCCATTCGTTTCTGTAAAGCAGGTACCCTGCTGTGCTGTGACAGTTTCTGTATTGTAGTTCACCTCGTGATGCTGCACACACAGAGCAGAGAGGAGAATACAGTCCCCCCTCTGATCTCCTGTACAGTGATGCGTCATGCATATTAATAATAATAGTAATAATAATAATATTTATTCATTTATATAGCGCTATTAATTCCATAGTGCTTTACATATTCATGCATGGGAGTGGATAGCAGAGAAGTAAGTGGATTATTTACTGTGAGTGACAGGTGGAATGATTCTCTTTATTTGAAGTTTACAGACGATAGGAGGGGAATATACAGAAAAGAAATACCGTATATACTCGTGTATAAGCCGACCCGTGTATAAGCCGACCCCCCTACTTTTGCCCCAAAAATCTGGAAAAACCTATTGACTCGTGTATAAGCCGAGGGTGGACCCCAGCACAGGTATACAGCCCCCAGCAGTGTGGTATACAGGCCTCCCCAGTGGTAGTATACAGGCCTCCCCAGTGGTAGTATACAGCAGCCCCAGTGGTAGTATACAGCAGCCCCAGTGGTAGTATATAGCATCCCCAGTGGTACTATATAGCATCCCCAGTGGTAGTATATAGCATCCCCAGCAGCCCCAGTGGTAGTATATAGCATCCCCAGCAGCCCCAGTGGTAGTATATAGCAGCCCCAGCAGTAGTATATAGCAGCCCCAGCAGCCCCAGTGGTAGTATATAGCATCCCCAGCAGCCCCAGTGGTAGTATACAGCAGCCCCAGTGGTAGTATATAGCATCCCCAGAAGTACTATATAGCAGCCCCTGCGGTAGTATACAGCAGCCCCAGTGGTAGTATACAGCATCCCCAGCAGCCCCAGTGGTAGTATATAGCATCCCCAGCAGCCCCAGTGGTAGTATACAGCAGCCCCAGTGTTAGTATATAGGAGCCCCAGCAGCCCCAGTGGTAGTATACAGGAGCCCAAGCAGCCCCAGTGGTAGTATATAGCATCCCCAGCAGCCCCAGTGGTAGTATACAGCAGCCCCAGTGGTAGTATATAGCATCCCCAGCAGTACTATATAGCAGCCCCAGCGGTAGTATACAGCAGCCCCAGTGGTAGTATATAGCATCCCCAGCAGCCCCAGTGGTAGTATATAGCATCCCCAGCAGCCCCAGTGGTAGTATACAGCAGCCCCAGTGTTAGTATATAGGAGCCCCAGCAGCCCCAGTGGTAGTATACAGGAGCCCAAGCAGCCCCAGTGGTAGTATATAGCAGCCCCAGTGGTAGTATACAGCAGCCCCAGTGGTAGTATATAGCATCCCCAGCAGCCCCAGTGGTAGTATACAGCAGCCCCAGTGGTAGTATATAGGAGCCCCAGCAGCCCCAGTGGTAGTATACAGCAGCCCCAGTGGTAGTATATAGGAGCCCCAGCAGCCCCAGTGGTAGTATACAGCAGCCCCAGTGGTAGTATACAGCAGCCCCAGTGGTAGTATATAGCAGCCCCAGTGTTAGTATATAGGAGCCCCAGCAGCCCCAGTGGTAGTATACAGGAGCCCAAGCAGCCCCAGTGGTAGTATACATCAGCCCCAGAGGTATATACAGCCCCAGTGGTAGTATACAGCCCCAGTGGTAGTATCCAGCAGCCCCAAAGGTATATACAGCCCCAGTGGTAGTAAACAGCCCCCCCCTCCTTAATATGGGTCCCCCAGTATTAATAAACAGCCCCCCCCCCCTCCTTATCATGTTCCCCCCAGGCTGCGGCAACTCTCAAAATAACAAACAGTTTATACATCACCTTCAGTCGCAGCTTCTCCGGTCCTCCGCTCGCCGGCTGCTTCTTCTCCTTGTGCCGACTTCTGTGACTGCGCGCAGGAAATGACGTCATCTCCTGCGCCCGGTCACATGACACCGGCACAAGAAGAAAGAAGAAGCCGGCGAGCGGAGGACCGGAGAAGCTGCGACGGAAGGTGATGTATAAACTGTTTGTTATTTTGAGAGCTGCCGCAGCCTGGGGGGAACATGATAAGGAGGGGGGGGGGCTGTTTATTAATACTGGGGGACCCATATTAAGGAGGGGGGCTGTGTATTACAATATGCACGGCATCCCCCCGCCGTTGATGGACGGGGGGATGCCGTGCATATTCATTGCACTAATGAGGCGGCCTCACGTGACCGCCTGCGGTCACCGCGGCCCCCTCCTGCCTCCTCCAGCTCCCGGTCACAGCCCCCCCCCCCCCACAGCATACCGTATGACCCGTGTATAAGCCGAGGGGGGGACTTTTCAGCCCAATTTTTGGGCTGAAAAACTCGGCTTATACACGAGTATATACGGTACATCAATAGAGAGAGTTTAGAGGGAGGAATTTGCAGCTGGATGCTGCTGTGTATGTGTTTGTCTTTAAGAGCTGCGTGGTTGATAGTTGTGAAGGTCCTGGGCCTCCTGTGTTGTGCCCCAGAACTGCATTCACTATGAGGTTCGGCTGCTGGTTGAGGGGTTAATGTGTGACTTACCTGGGCTCCCCTCCCCCTGGCCTTAAAGTAGCCTCTCCTTCCACCAGGTGGTGCTGTTGATAGAGTTTCACTGTATGCCTGGAAACCGTGCTGTGCTGACCTGTGTGTTTGTGTTGCTGAAGTCCTTTCCTTTGGAGTTGCTGTATCCCAGTTCTGTGGAGGGAGGTGAGGAGGGGAATAGTGCAGGGCTGGTGGAGGAGTTTTAGGAAGAGGCTGGAGGCCCAAACCTTCTCACCTTCAGAGATACCTTCAGGATCAGGGACATCCACCCGTTAAGCTACCTTTTCTTGTAACATCTGAATGCTGAACTGTGAACTGTAACTGATGCTGCTACAAGTTGACAGTAAAATACCCGGGAGTAAGTGACTTTGCTTCTGCCTGTGTTTTTCTACATCAACCTGTTCCCATTCCAGGAACGCTGCCCCAGAGGAACAGCCCTACCTGTAGGGGGTTAGTCATCCTAGCCGCATTACCAGCCACCTCCAGCGAACTGTGGAGGTGCTGGTGACCCATCACAAGAAACTACAGGTGGCGTCACGAGAACTGTATATAGAATTCCCCTGTAAATACATCCCTTTTTGAAGTGTCACCCAGGACACGGGATCAGGCGCAGCCACCACTCCCCGTGACACAGCAAAGCTACCTCTGGTGCCTGATACCCGAGTACCCTCAAGCCTGGGGCTCAACAAGACCCATTCCCATCACCTCAATTGACTCAGTTCCACTCAGCCAGAAGGTCCTTTCCCAAGTAGTGCGTAATATGAACCTGAGCATAGGAACTCTCCACCAGGAGGTACTGTCCCGTCACTTCTTGCAGAACATGCCCACTCCCATTGTATTGGGCCTTCCCTGGCTGGAGAAACATAACCCAGTGATTGACTGGCAGGCCAGAAAGGTTGTAACTTGGGGGGCTTTCTGTGTGAGTAATTGCCTCGCTACAACTATTTCTACCGTACTGGTTGCCCCGACTCCTCACCCATGTCCAGAAGTGAATGGAAGTGTACCTGGAAGAGGGGGTGGAGTACAGACTGCGCTTCAGATTATTGGTGGGTCTAGGCGTCATTCCAGGAGGAGGACCCGGGGAGGGACGGTGTTTCCTGCTGTGCACTCCAGGGGAGGGAGCCCTGGGCCCCGGGGGGACACTGCTGCAGTTTACCCTCCTGGATGTGTGCCCTCTAACTGTTACCACAGATTTGGAAATAAGGATGCAGGTCCAGACCTGAGAGTTAATGAGTATATGTGGGTGTTATCTAAACATGTCAGCAGGTGGAAGTATGCTGCTGGGACTTCTGGTTATAGAACCGTTTCCGATATCGGACATTTGTAATCCTTTGCTGTACTGCTTTGACCTACCCCCAGGTTTGGCAGCCCTTAATGTCTTTCATATCTCGTCACTCAGGGGACGTGGACTTATTTCGGATGTGCCGTAGTCGAGTTCAGAGGCCTCTCTTAAAAGAGGGGGTACTGTCACGCGCTTAGTTGGCGCTGACCTTGATGGATGCTGCTGTGTATGTGTTTGTCTTTAAGAGCTGCATGCAGGGTGTAACTACAATAGGTGCATGGGTTGCGATCGCACCCGGGCCCTGCAGCCTATGGGGCCCCAAAAATCCCTTTGGCCTATAGAAAAAGACTAATACTATTTAAGATTTGCAATAATTGGGGGCCCCGTTAGAGCTTTCGCATCAGGGCCCCTGGGCCTGAAGTTATTCCACTGGCTGCATGGTTGATAGTTGTGAATGTCCTGGGCCTCCTGTGTTGTGCTAGAACTGCATTCACTATGAGGTTCGGCTACTGGTTGAGGGGTTACTGTGTGACTCACCTGGGCTCCCCTCCCTCTGGTCTTTAAGTAGCCTCTCCTTCCACCAGGTGGTGCTGCTGATAGAGTTTCACTCTATGCCTGGAAGCCATGCTGTGCTGACCTGTGTGTTTTTGTTGCTGAAGTCCTTTCCTTTGGAGTTGCTGTATACCAGTTCTGTGGAGGGAGGTGAGGGGGAATAGCGCAGGGCTGGTGGAGGAGTTTTAGGAAGAGGCTGGAGGCCCGAACCGTCTCACCTTCAGAGATACCTTCATGATCAGGACCATTCAGGGTTCCTAGACTAGGGTCAGACTAGTCTTCCCTGGTCACCCTGCCCATAATTGCCATTCCCTCATCAGTATTCTCTCTACACGGTGACAGCTATTGCATGTGTATTTTTGACCTGACAGTTTTCTTTTAAAAAGGCAATTTAACATGTAGAGGTACACTGTAACAGAGGTACAAAAGATGAAAGCCATGGTAGAGTGGCATCAAAAATGTGGTTTTACAGGGTTCAATTTTATATATTGATATGGTATGTTTCTCAGACCTTATTCCATAGTCAATCTCATCAGCAGTATTATAGAATAGCATGGACTCATGATACTGCATTTCAAAAGATGTCAGTGTCATATACTTAAAAAGGTGGGGGTGATACAAAGTATCAGGGAAGGAAACTGGCTACTATTAGTGATGAGCGAGTACTAAAATGCTCGGGTGCTCGAAGCTCGGGCCGAGCCTCCCGAGATACTCGTGTACTTGGCCCGAGTACCGAGCCCAATGTTATCCTATGGGAGACCCGAGTATTTTTATGAAATGACTGCCGGCAGCATGTAGAAACCCTAAAAATGTCACAAAAGTCTCAGAAGAGTGCTCAAATGACATGGCAACACCATGGGGAAGACCCCTGGAAGCATTTCTCACTCAAAAGTCACAGCTGTGAACAAACTTGTCCGAGTTTCACGCCAATTTTACGGAGTCACCAGAAAACCTTCCAAAATGACACCAAAATGAATATTTAGGGTGGAAATGTTAAGGGCACATACCCAATAGTGAGATACAGCTGGTGTATGTTACTTTTTGTGATTACATGAAAGATTTTACGTGAAAACATTGTGCGGCACTCCAATGACCCTGAGAAGAGACGTACATGAAGCCCTGTCTTGACATAATGTGCCCATTTTGAGGAACTGGGTCTATTGTACTATTTTCCTTTGCCAGGGCAGTCCAAAATTGGGAGGTTCACCAATGCCCCTGGGTAGAGACGTGCAGGAGGGCCTGTAAACCTGAAGTGGGTGCATTGTAGTATAGCCCTTTGGCAGGCACCAAAAATTGGGAGGTTCAACAATGACCCATGCATACAGACATGCAGTAGGGCCTGTAAACCTGAAGTGGGTGTATTGTAGTATAGCCTTTGGCAGGGCAGCCAAAAATTGGGAGGCTCCATATTGTCCCTGGATAGAGACGTGCAGGAGGGCCTGTAAACCTGAAGTGGGTGTATTGTAGTATAGCCCTTTGGCCAGGGCAGCCAAAAATTGGGAGGCTCCACATTGTCCCAGGATAGAGACGTGCAGGAGGGCCTGTAAACCTGAAGTGCCCATTGTAAGGAAGTGGGTGTATTGTAGTATAGCCCTTTCACAGGGCAGCCAAAAATTGGGAGGCTCCACATTGTCCCGGGATTGAGACGTGCAGGAGGGCCTCAAAACATTTTTCCCATTGAAAAGGAGCGGGTATCCTGTCGTTGTAATGCCCATTCTAAAAGAATGGGCATAAAAATTTACCACTGGGGGTATACCTGAAACAACAGCCTAACTATTGTAACGGTCATCATGGTGGCACATGAGGAGAAGGAGGAGCAGTCCAGCGATTAGCCAAGGAAGAGGAAGACGACGTGGTGGATGATCCAGTAGCTGACCCAACCAGCCAGGAGGATATGCAGAGTGAGGACAGCATTGCACAGGGGGAGGGAGGCGTAGCATCCCAACAGGAGTACGAAGCAGGGTCGGGTCCGCAGGCAGAAGGCAGGCAACCGTTCCCTGGAACAACAACACGACACAAGGTGCTTGTGCAAATGTTATGTCTTCCCGAGTCTTGGCAGTTTTTTAAGTTGGCTCCAGATGACTCTAAAAAGGCCATTTGCAACACCTGCCATGCCAACATCAGCAGGGGTACGAAAACTAGCAGCCTGACCACCACCAGCATGAACCAGCCAAGCACCCGACTTTGTGGGAAGTACAACAGAGTCGAGGAGCGGTGCTTGCTGATGTCACTGCTACGTCTTCGCGTGTTGTGCGTGCGAGCCAATCCCCTGTACATGCTGGCCGCGAACAAGCGTCCGGCCCTGCACCTGAATTTGCCCACGCACAAATAACACCACCATCAAGCACGTCCTTGTCCCAGCGCAGCGTTCAATTATCCATTCAGCAAACCTTTGAACGCAGGCGCAAATATGCTGCCAACACCCCACATGCCACAGTCCTGAATTCTCACATTTCGCGACTCATAGCGCTAGAAATGTTGCCTTTCCGGCTGGTGGAGACGGAAGCATTCCGCGACCTGATTGCGGCTGCTGTCCCACGTTACTCGGTCCCAAGCCGCCACTATTTCTCCAGATGTTCCGTCCCCGCATTGCATAACCACGTGTCCAACATCATCACACGTGCCCTGAACAACGCTGTTTAGCCAAAGTCCACCTAACCACAGACACGTGGACAAGTGCTTTGTGGGCAAGGCCGCTACATCTCCTTGACAAAACACTGGGTTAACATTGTGGAGGCTGGGACCCAGTCTGAGCGAGGGACGGAACACGTCCTTCCCACACCAAGGATAGCAGGCCCTACCTATGTCAGGGTTTCACCGACACTCTACAGCTCTGGAATGTCATGCTCTTCAGCTCCTCCTCCTCTGCGCATCCTCATCCACTGTACCCTCCACACCAGTCCCAAGCTGGAAGCACTGCAGCACTGCCTCTGCGAAGCGGCAACAGGCTGTGCTGAAGCTACTCTGCATAGGTGACAAACCCCACAATGCAGAAGAGGTGTGGACAGCTCTGAAACAGCAGGCAGATCACTGGCTCACACCTCTGAACCTAAAGCCAGTAAAGGTCGTGTGTGACAATGGCCGGAACCTGGTGGCAGCTTTGAGGCGAGGCCAGTTGACGTACGTTCCATGCGTGGCCCATGTGCTCAACCTGGTGGTTCAGAGGTTTCTAAAGTAATACCCAGAGCTGTCTGAACTGCTGGTAAAAGTTCGCCGTCTGTCTGCACATTTTCGCAAGTCACCTGCTGCTTCAGCCGGCCTTGCCGGCTTTCAGCGCCGTTTGCGTCTTCCGGCCCACAGACTGGTGAGTGATGTCCCCACGCGTTGGAATTCAACTCTGCACATGTTGGTCAGGATATGTAAGCAGAAGAGGGCAGTTGTTGACTACCTGCATCACCTAAGCCGTCGGGAAATGGGTCAAACTCCACACATAACACCTGAGGAGTGGAGATGGATGTCCGACCTATGTACCGTCCTCCAAAACTTTGAGGACTCCACCAAATGGTGAGCGGCGATGACGCCATTATTGGCGTCACCATACTACTACTCTGCCTTCTAAAACGGTCTCTGCTGAAAATCAAAGAGGATGCATTGCAGGCCGAGCGCGATGACTTGGAGCAACAAACAGTAGTGGGTGTGGGTGAAAACACACAGCACAGCCTATCTCATCACAACGTGCAGTGTAGGACTATGACTAGGAGGAGGAGGATGAAGACATGGAGCAACTCTCTGGCCAAATTGAGGATATGACATGCACACCGTCATACCCTCGATTCAGCGTGGCTGGCCAGAGGACAGGGGAGATGAGGAGGAGGAGGAGGAGGACAGCATGTTCAGTCATCGTGTTGGTCTGGATACTGAAGTGATGGCTGTTAAGAGTCTGGCGCACATGGCTGACTTTATGGTAAGCTGCCTGGCTCATGACCCTCGCGTTCAGAACATCTTGGCCGACAATCAGTACTGGTTGGCAACACTGTTAGACCCACACTACAAGGAGAACTTTATGTCTCTCATTCCTGAGGCGGAGAGGTCAGCCAAAATGCAGCAGTTCCAGAAGGCTATAGTCACGGAAGTAGGCAAATCATTCTCCTCACAAAACGCTAGCGGCATAGGTCAGGAATCGGTGGACAACCAAGGCGTACGGCCGAGAGGGGCACAAGTCCAATCCGCCAGAGGTTGGGGAACAGTCTTTACGATGTGGGACAGTTTTGTCAGCCCCTCACGTACCACAGCCACTCAGGTGCGGGGTAGTGCCACAAGAAATGCTAAGTTTGGCCAGATGCTGAAGGAGTACCTTGCAGATCGAACAACTGTACTGCGAGATTCCTCTGTGCCTTACAATTATTGGGTCTCCAAGCTGGACACGTGGCATGAATTGGCTCTCTAGCCTTGGAAGTACTGGCCTGCCCTGCCGCTAGCGTTTTGTCAGAGCGTGTTTTCAGTGCCGCAGGTGGAATCATTACTGATAAACGCACCGGCCTGTCAACTGAAAATGCTGACAGGCTGACTCACAAGGGTTGGATTGGGCCAGACTTCACCACACCACCAACAAATGACAACTGAATTAAAATTTTGTTATGTGAATTTGCCATGTACCTCCACTCACCCATGGGCACACACTTCTGGACTTCCGAGTGTCCAAGTGTGGGATCAGTAATGTCCGTGGACGTGTACTCGGCCTGGTGGTAGGAAGGAGGATGAGGTTGGGAAATGTGCGGTGCAGTATCACGGCTACTGACACTTGAGCGTGTGGAAGACAGGGTGTTTGTGGAGGTGCCAGTCTGACTTGAAGCATTATCCGCTATCCAAGTAACAACCTGTTGACACTGGTGTTGGTTTAAAGGGATCCTGTCACCCCCAAAACACCTTTAAACCTATTAAAACCTGTCCCTAGAGCATATTAACACTTTCCTACACTCCTTTTAGCTCCTATATGCACATAATCAAAGTGTATAAAAACGTTTTATAAGTACCTCATTAGTGATGATAATGAGTGACTATGCTATTCATAGTCACTCATTCAGGCTGCCCCTCTTCATACTATGACGCCTCTATAGGCGTGATCTTCATGAGAGATTCAAATTGCAGCCTCCCTGCGCGCCTCCCCGCTGTGGCTTGTGTCGGCCGGGCTTCAGCGTGGGGCTGTATGACGCGATCCGCGTCATTTCCGGCGCTGGGTAACGTATACAGCCGCGCCGCTCTGTCAGCTTCAAAATGCGCACTGCGCATGCGCAGTGCGGGACTTGAAGCCAACAGCGGCGCCGGTGTAAATACGTCACCCGGCGCCGGGAATGACGCGGATCGCATCATACAGCCCCACGCTGAAGCTCGGCCGACACAAGTCACAGCGGGGAGGCGCGCAGGGAGGCTGCAATTTGAATCTCTCATGAAGATCACGCCTATGGAGGCGTCATAGTATGAAGAGGGGCAGCCTGAATGAGTGACTATGAATAGCATAGTCACTCATTATCATCACTAATGAGGTACTTATAAAACGTTTTTATACACTTTGATTATGTGCATATAGGAGCTAAAAGGAGTGTAGGGAAAGTGTTAATATGCTCTAGGGACAGGTTTTAATAGGTTTAAAGGTGTTTTGGGGGTGACAGGATCCCTTTAAGAGCGGTGTACTGCAGCGGGCCCCAAGAATTTGGGACAGGACGTGTGTGCGAGTAGATGTGCCCCTTTGTTGTTGCGAAATTAGTGCTTGCACACGACCTTGGCCTCTGCCTGCACCACCATCACGTTCACTTCCTTGTTCCTTGCCAACGCCCTTGCGCATTTTGCTTGTATACAACGACAACAGTCTGGTGACTGTAATGGTCACAGGAGAGAAGGATTTTAGTCCCTAACCTGTATTAAGGTAGTAAGTACACCAGTCTGGTGACTGTAATGGTCACAGGACAGTAGGATTTTAGTCCCTAACCTGTATCAAGGTAGTAAGTACACCAGTCTGGTGACTGTAATGGTCACAGGAGAGAAGGATTTTAGTCCCTAACCGGTATTAAGGTAGTAAATACAACAGTGTAGTGACTGTTATGGTCACAGAAAAGCTTGGATTCCGATCTGGATCACCCTGCCTATATCCTCATAGATTAGTCCTGAGAAGGACTGTTGTGGTCAGCAGCAGTTTGCAGCCCTGCTCCGGATCTACCTATGAGGGCCGCAAATCTGTCCCTAAGCAGCAGCAGACACTGTCCCTACACTCACTGTCTGGATGCCTGTGTGCAGAGCACAGCGCGGCCGGGTCTTATAAAAGCTTGGTCACGCTGTGCAGGCCGGCCAATCACTGCAATGCCACAACTAACAGGGCTGTGGCATTGCAGTGGTCTGCCAGCCAATCCCTGCATGTGGGCTGGCTCTCAAAAGAGTGCCAACATGCAGGGATGAGGACCACGAGCACAGCATGAGTATCGCGAGATTACTCGGTGCTCGCCGAGTAGCCCGAGTACAGTGATACTCGTGCGAGTACCGAGCAGCGCAGAGCATACTCGCTCATCACTAGCTACTATATATCCTCTCTATTACCAGTCACCAGGCATTTGCCATAAGGCATCCCTGGCAAATATATACAGAGCACATACATGCAGACATGTATATATGTGCGCTGCCCATAGATCTACTGTAAATGGCTTCAGAACCTCAGACAATGCACATACTATAGCTACAATAGCTATAGTATGCGCGCTGCTCTCAGAGGAGCCCGCCGCTTTTATTAATAAAACTGTACAGCAGCTGACAGGAGACAGCTGCTGTACATAAGTGAATAAATCATTATATGCCCACTTGAGTGGGTGGAAGGTCTCTAGGGGGAGTGGGCATTAGGTGTGAGTGCATGTGTGGTGCGTGTTTGTGATGCTGTCCACGGTCCTGAAGGACCGTGGCAGCATTTGTCAGGAATAGAAACTCTGCGCCTGTCAAAGCCACTGAGTTTAAATTTCCCGCTTTGCTGTTACAGTAAGCTATCATCTTGCACCGCTTACAGCAGGTACAAGATGTTTAGCTAATACAATAATGATTGTAGTAAAATAATGTATTCTGGGGGTTATTTTAGTGATTAACCCCATCAGCATCCTCTGCACCGCATGTGTGCGCAGAGGATGCTCATGCGGCTCTAAACCCAGTGCTGAAGGGGTTAATATGCAGCTGGTGTAGTGACACCATGTATGTGGAGAGTGTCCTCACTCTCAGCAGACAAGGTGTCATTACACCATGTGTGTGAAGGGGTTAATTTTTATGTATAATGGGTTAAAAGAACTGTCTGGTTTATAAATTCACAGAGAAAGCTGGCTGTCTATTACTGTCTATGGGTAGCTGTCCCCTCTCATGGTGCTGAAGCCACAGCTCCCATAGACAGAAACAGAGAGCTGGCTTTCTCTGTGAATTTATAAACCTGACAGTTCTTTTAACCCATTATACATAAAAATTAACCCCTTCACACACATTGTGTAATGACACCATGTCTGCAGAGAATGAGGACACTCTCCACATACATGGTGTCAATACACCAGCTGCATATTAACCCCTTCAGCACTGGGTTTAGAGCCGCATCAGCATCCTCTGCGCACACATACGGTGCAGAGGATGCTGATGGGGTTAATCAGTAGAATAACTCCGGCATACATTATTTTACAGCAGTCATTATTGTATTAGCTAAACATCTTGTACCGCTGCTGTCACAGCAGTACAAGTGATAGCTTACTGTACGGACAAAGTGGTCATTTTAAACTTGCCGGCTTTGACAGCCGGCGAGTTTAAAGCGCTTTTGCCTGCACACTTGCACTGTGTGCTGTATGGGGGCGAGATTTTCTCGCCCCCATACACTTGCATTGCCCTCACGCTGTCAGAATCGCGTGCAGTCGCAGCATGCTGCGATTGCACTCGCATCTGACTGGCCTTGCAAGTTAGATGCGGGGGACTCGCACCAGTGTGCCCTGCCTGACAGGGCAACACTGGTCCCAGTGCAATGCGAGTATCCCTCGCATGGCACTCGTGCGAGTCCCTCGCACCGTGTGCCTCCAGCCTAAGTGTGACCCTAGCCTTTATTAGTGTTTATGGATAAATTCCTAGAATAGAAGGTACAGTATATATATCACAGGAGAAATTGAAATTTTGGAGATTTCAAAATCCAACCACATGTCAGTTTCCACAGCGTAAAAGAAAAAAGTACAGCAGCTTGATATTTATATTCATTCCATACACTTTGGAAGAACATTAGTATGCTGCAATTTTTTAGCACAAATCTACACAGTGGAAAAAATGCTCCAAATACTCATCATGAAAGTGTAGCATTCAGCTACATTCAGTGCATTTTTTAATCTGCTTTTTGCAGTGCACTGCAGAAAATGATCACTCAAATAACATCCCATCAAAGTCTATGGGTTTTAATTTTTGCCATTCAGACTGTGCTCTCTTAAAGTGATCCATTTTTTCACTTTAGGGTACGGACCCACATCCCTGAAACTCGAACGACTGTAGGGCGAGTTAAAATCGCATTGCAGTCGACTAATGTTATGCAATGTCTGAGAACACATTTCCGAGTTTTGGACGTTTTTTTCTCATCCGATTCACAGACCTCAAAGTAGTTGCAATATGCTGCAACAGTATGCAGTTCACGTGCAAGACTCGCCAATGCAAGTCTATGGGTCCTACAAAAATCACGGACCACAGTTGGATCACTGTTGTATCACAGTTGGACCATCCAACTCTGATCAGCGTTTTCACAGCTGAAACAATTGCCAAGCTGATTTAATTCAAAAATCGCATGCAACTCTCGGATTGCACTTGGACCACACTCTGATTACTGATGGACAGCTCTCGGATGTGATCTCAGGAAATGTTGGAAAGTAGCATCACTGTTGAGGTACCGTTACACGGCACGACGTCGGAACAATGTCGGCAACGATCTTGTGGGCGCGCGGTTGTTTCGACATCGTTGGTGAGATGTCCTACATCTAGATAACATGGATGATGCACCGAAGATGTTGTGAGCAGGTATCGTTCGCACAACCCTGCGAACGATACCTGCTCATTGCTGTGAATGGGCAAAGTTGTAAACGACATCGTTATCGCGGTGTCACACACAAACATATGGCAGGTTGGCTGATCGTTGATCGTGTGGTTTGAGAACATGTTCTCAAACCTTCGATCAGCGATCCACGATTTATCATTACAACTTGCCAGAGTCACACGCAACGAGGTCGTAACAAGGTGCTGGAACGTCTCCAAACCCGAGACGTATCAGCGATTTTGTTAACAATGTCGTGCCATGTAACGGGGCCTTTGAATGCAAAACGGATCAAAACTCTGATAAAAGTTGTCCGACTCTCGGATCCGTGAATCGGAGAGTCCTTTCACTCGCATGTGTGTCCGTACCCTTAGGAGATTTCGTTCTTAAAAAGGACTGTCAATTTCTGTTGCAATTTTCTCCTGCATTTTCCCATTTGGAGCCCTTCAAAATGGGGAAAAAAATGCACCAGTCAAAAAATGATCAAAAAACGGATGCAAAAATAGACCCATTTATTTTAACCACTCAAAAAAATGGATCCAGTTTTCCAGCAGATTGCAACAAAAATGAAGCACAAAACAAAGAAAAAAATGCAGTGTGAATGTAGCCTTAGAGTAGGTTCCCACATGTATATTTTCATTCCAATGTCTGTCCTTGAAATAACAACATCACTCAGACCAATGTCTTTCAATGGGGCAGTGAAATGAGTGATTTCTTTCAGTGACCAAACCTGTATGTGAAAACTAATTGCCTCATACACTAGTTTCTTCTGTTGTTAGATGAGACTCACCCATTCATATTTAAGAGTACACAAAAAAATAGGCTGTTATCAAATAGCAACATTTTTTTATGAATATGGGTCAGTTGCAAGGGCCAAGGTACTCAGCAGCTGGGACAAAGTTCAGTTAATGGTAGCTGTGCCTAGCAGCTGTGGTCCTAACCAAACATATAAAGGGCAGTAATAGTAGGGATAAAGTTTTATTCGCCAGTTGTTAGGATAATCTGCATGATTTGTCTGGCACTGCAGATGATCACTGGGGTTAGGTGGTATAACAGCGCAGATGGAAAACCCTTCCCAACTAGGTCTGGCCCCAGCGAGATGATGAGGGTAGTGGTGGTAGGTGTAACAGAAGAATGAGACAGCAGGAGACAGTCTTTTGCTTTACCTTTTTACTGTAGATCTGTGCAGGGTCCATGGTTGAACAGCCACCATCAGGCGTGTGGTCCAGCCAGTCTGATGATAGTTTCACTTCTCTGCTCAGTGGTAATGTGGGGCTTCATGCTATAACTAATCCCTATCCTGGAACAAAGGCTTATTGAAGAATAAAACTTTCAATACTGCCTAAGCTTCACTCTGTACACTCGCCAACACTCTGGAAGTGCATATCCTGTGACGACACATGCTTTGCTGTCATAGCTATCTTCTGTCTTTTCTATGCTGCTGAAGATATGAAATCAGTGCTTCACTGTTGATTGTCCAAATCACAAAGTTTTTAGCTTGTCACAAGACCCTGCAAACCTGGGTAGTTCCTGAATTACCTGTGGGGATAGTGACGGGGTAAGCTGGGAGTAACTGAGTTCACTTGAGGACACCATTGCCTTAGCAACTGCTATTAGCAGTTACTATGGCAATAGTGACCTCACTGCTTATTATACTGCAGGTCTCAACACTGTCTGCAGCATTGTGCTGAATTGGAACCCACATGTGTCAAGTTTAGAACCAGCTAAATCACGATAAAACGAGTGTGTAGCTCCCTATTGTCAGTGTGGACATTGTTCCACCAAATGATAGATGTGATGTCTTCACAGGAAATGACATCAACAATATGGAATGATCTCACCGTTTCTTCAGTGGGGATACACCGCAGCATTCCTCCAGATGTCATTTATACACGGGTATGCTAGGGAGGGTATGTTATTATTATTATTAGGTATTTATACAGCGCTATTAGGATACATGGCACGGTACAAGTTAGAGGGTAGACAAAGACAAGTGGTCGAAAAACGACGACAAATCGACAAATCAATCATACGGGTACAATAGGGCTGGGGATCCTGTCCGCGAGGGCTCACAGTCTAGAGGCTTAACCTTGTGAGGGCTAACTGGACACTCCTCAAATAAACTCCCACAACTTTTCCTAGCTGTGACTGGCCTTATATAGATGCCAAGGTGCCTCCCTACAGACCAACTGTGTTTTTATTTACAATTAAATGATTTTTTTCTGTGATGTGTCTTTTTTAACATTTAGAATCTCAGGGCTTAAAAATAGCTGGTAATACAAAGCTGGTATTAACCTCTTATCACCCAGCATGCCACTGCCACCAGAGCTGCTGGAAGAGCCATTTTCAAGGGCGGCTGTGAGCTGCTATTCTTTAGTGTGGGGGGCCCTAAAACAATAGGATCTCACACCACTGGGAATAACAGCCCTCAACTGCCTAGTTTGGCCTTGGCTGGCAATTAAAAATAGGGGGGAGTCCATGCATTTTTTTTTTGCCAACCGAGGTAAATTTAGGCAGCTGAGGTTGACAGCTCGAAGCTGCCACTTTCACTGGGGTAGACTAAAAAATACTTCAAAGCCCCACATTTTTTTTTTTTAATTATGTATTTCTTTAACATACTATAATGGCAGGTTGATTGCCATACACTAATGTGTATGTCGACTATGCACAATCACTGTCCAGATTGTGGCAATGCAGTCTGTTTGCAACAGCCATTCACAGAGGCGTTCATAGAGAATGAGCATCTGTGATTGGCTGTTGCCGGTCAGTGCAGTGAATATGCACGAAACTTAATGGGTGGCCCTGGAAGCAGCTGCTGGAGACTGGTAAAATGTTCCAGCTATTCCTATCATCTTTCTATCTGTCTATTCTATTCAATCTATCTATCCTATTTGCCTGTCTACTCTTTTCTAACTTTATACTACATGGGAAAGACCAAGTTAAAAACGCATTGTACAAGGACACTACATGGATGTCACATGAATGTCACACTGATGTTAGCTGAGAAAATAAATGCACAATCAAATTGCACTCGCATGCCAAACGGATCAAAAAACGGATGTTACTCGTCCTACTCTCCTGGGTGAGAAACGGTCAGATTTTCCATTCGCTCACGTGTTTCCAGCCTAAGGGTGAAAATATTATTTGCACTATTATTTTCATAGTTGAAGAAGATCAGAACACATATTTTTTTTCCCAACAACAATGCCATTCTTGTACATACTATGTTAACAATTAAAAGCTTGCACTGATATATTGTTTATTATAATTTAAAATAAAAATTCCACAGTCTTACATTGTGGGGCAGTAGAAATATTTCTATTCTGTGATTAATCGATCATGCAAAAGTCATTACAGTGAAGAATTTCATAGATTGTTTATTAATTGCTGTAGTCATAAACGAGTTAGTAATATAATCCAGAAGATAAAGGACCAGAATATAATTGAAATTTGTCACTTGACAGTAAATTTGTACAGACTTGTTGCATGAGAGAGGAAAATATAGACTTGATTAAAGCAAATTATTAATTTTAAACAGGAGAAAATTATTTTAACTCCAATTCCTGTTGGTCATTTCATCATTTTATAATAGTAGTTCAGTAATTGTCAGTTATTTTCAATTATTGTCTTAGGGTACCTTTACACGCGGCTACATTTCTAGGGTGGCTACAGGTAACTTACTGGTTGCAGTGAAATCATGGAGAAATTATTCCATTTGTACACAGCAACAAGATAGAACCTTGTCTCCATGATTTCACTGCAACCAGTAAGTTACCTGTAGCCACCCTAGAAATGTAGCCACGTGTAAAGGTACCCTTATGTGTATTTCCTTTACACATAAGTGATACAATGAAGAAAAATTAAAAGAAAAATGTTTTCATCAGGAGGACGCAATCGTAACTCGTCTGGGCCTTCTGTGGTCTTTAGAAAATCAGCACTGTCCGGATACTGCAGATAAAAAAAACATTTGTCAGTTCTAATAAGAAAATGAACACACTGCACATAGCCAATAGTTAGGGTATATTAGGTATTTTTCAGCAGTCTACTTTAAAGTCAAAATCGGATCCTCCCGGATCCGGCGCCCCCATAAAATCGGTCCAACTCTCGGACGCCGGGTGCTAGGACTCAGCGCCAGCCGGCGCTGAATTTCAGCACCTGGAGAGCTCCCCGCCTGAAATTTCAGCAGGGACAGCTCCTGAACCCTGCAATCTGCAGTTTCCATCAGAAAACAGGACCGGAGGGTTTATTTGCCCTCCGGTTCTGTTCTATCCGGGGCTGTCAGGTTCTGTCCCCTGTTTCCTGCAAAACACCAGACAGAACCTGATACACCAAAACCGTGGTGCGAAGCTAGCCTTATGGAAATGTTTGGCAGGTAAAAAAAGCAGCATAGCACAGTGAGCTACAGCTACAAGAGTCATGGCAATGACATAGCTTGCTTTGCTACATTATTGTATCTGCAATTTATATTCATTTCTATGGGAGTTAAGAAAGCATCTTAGTACAGTTACTCTTAGGGTACGGACACAATGGGGTGAAACTCGGACGACTGCAATGAGAGTAAAAATCGCATTGCAGTCGGACCAATGTTATTCAATGCCTGAGAGCACATTTCCGAGTGTCGGACATTTTTTTCTCATCCACTTCATGGATGACAAAGCAGTCGCAACATGCTGCGACAGTATGCGATTCATAGCCGAGACTCGCCAATGCAAGTCTATGGGTCCAACAAAAATCACGGACCACAGTCCACTCGGACCATCCGAGAGGCATTCGATTTTTAATTGATACATTCTCATTCTGTAGCTTAGACAATTGTAAAAAATGTTCTTGTAAATGATTATACAGTAAATAGCTGCTGAGAAAAAAATCGGATTGCACATGGATGTCACACGGAAGCCACATTGACGAAAAATTGTACGACACTCGTTCGACTCTCGGATACGTCAATCACACACCGTTTATTCACTAGCCAGTGTTTTTCCAGCCTTACTGATTTTGTAGCACCTTCTCTGGTGGCCAGCACCCACAAGCAGTTATCCCCATCTTAGTCATGAAAGGCTGAGATGGGAAGGACCCTAGCTGTTCAGTGCTGAAAGGGTGGGTCCAAATCTCTGTGGCTGCCATCCCAACATTTTAAGTGTCACCAAATTAAAAAGATAATTTATTTAATAGGTGACAGGCCTTAGTAGATTTGGACCGACTTATCAGAGACCAAGAGAATTCTGAAGGGTTACAGCTATAAAATACTGTAATTGTAGGGACTAATCCAAACAGAAATCATGCAGTACAGTAACAGACAAGAACACCATAAAGGAAACCTATTGGCAGGTTTTTTCCATGTGGACACTAACAGTAAGGCCATATATACAGCATTCTAGCATACTGCATATAAGTCCATAAGCCGATCTGTATAACATAAAAAATGCTTAATATATTCACCTACGAGGTGGTCCAGTCCAATGGGCATCGCTGATCTTGATCCATTTACACGAAGCAAGCAGAGAGGAGGCACCAGATTAAGATCATCGACACCCATCAGCCAAGACCACCCTGTAGGCAAGGATATTAAAAGGTATTTCTTAATGAGATATAGACTGGTGTGCTGACTTTTATACAGCATTCTAGAATACTGTTTCTAAGGGCTTACTGGTGGTGACTACAGCTTATATGAGAAAAACTTTTCAGGTTTACTTGAAGCTGTCATTTAATTTGATAATTTATTGCATTATTTTCTTGTGGGGGGCAAAGGGTGGTGGGGCGCTATTCCAGAGATAGTGGGATAGGTCATTTATTTGATTAGGCATGTGAGTAGATAGATTTGTTTTGTGTACTGGAGCAGGACTGTTTACATTTTTTTCCTCAATGGTCCATGGGTACAAGTTATTGAAGAGCGTAAAGAAAGATTAGCCTCCCACAACTTATTTGAATATATATATTAGCTGAATAAAATGCAGATAAAATACCCGATGAAATGGTTGGATTGGGTTGCAATATTTTCGCCTAATTTGAGTTTGGACTAACGTTGACATAATTGATATTTTAGCTCATTTTTAGTGATATTCACAAAACTAGTTATGATAAACAAGAACCCATGGAATCAAAACGAATATGTTAGTATCATAGGTATCATTGGTAAAACTCTAAACATAAAATTAAAGAACAGAGAACGAATCAACACTCTAGTGGACTAGTCAGAGTAACAAATACAACAGATGGTACTTGGTAGTGACACCAACAGTTGTACAGTGAAGACTAGACCAAGTACATATAGTGCAGACCAAAATAATTTTATCAAGGGAGACAGAGAGAGACAGCTGTTCCCGACATCCAGCAACATAGGTAAATTTTCAAAGTACAGTGTGCCGGGGTTAAGCCCACATAGATAATGGTACAATCGGGTATAGGTTACAATAAAATACAAGTATATACACATATACAGTCATGATATACCCAATTGCTCAACCTAGTACCTAAAGTGCATATTGGACCATTGCCCAAAACCACTCATCCATGATCAATTAGAGGTTGATATACAGCCAGTCAATGTCTGGGGTGCTGATCTCAAGGGGCTGTGGAGAGGAGTGCAAACACAGTACCTTAAATAGGGCCCCAAACACATCATAACCTGACCCTGGTGTGCAGCCGGGACCAGCACAGCCTTGGTGGTGCAGACAGCGCCACTTCCGGGTTCAGAAGCGAACTTCTGGTGATGTCACTTCACTGGAGGTGACGAATTCATGCAGATCACGCATGCGCAGTCTATTGCCCCACACTGCGCATGCGCGAGAGAGATCCGCAATTTTGGATGAGGGTAAAAGTGAGGGCAAACTGGAAAACCAGACCTAAGTAACAGAACAGTTGTAACAGCAAAAAACACTATGCGGTATAGGTGGCGAACAGTTCGTGGGTCATGCAAACTTGGTCCAGAGGTCCTGATCATGAAAATTCTTATAAAGATTAGATTTTCCAATACCAACTGTGGAAGAGATTTCTCTTACAGTCAGACTTGTATGTTCATTAAGAGTAATAATTCTAGACCTCTTCCATGGAGTAACATCCATTTTTACAGACACGAATCACACAGAGAAAAAGTACACTAAACCACTCCTCACAGAAACAAGCTCTCAACTGAAGCTGAGGGGGCAGCTAGCTGTTATTTTCTGACTAAAACCAGTCAAACCACATTTTGTTACTCAAGGTTGTACACTCACACCTGTTCAAAGCAGTTAAAACTGGTTTGAATCGCTGACTGGTAACCCCAACTTACAATTTTACTTAAAAAAATGCTTTGTCCCAAGTAATTTGCACAGCACTGTATGACGTATAGCACTACACCAGCAATAACCTATGATGGACTCTACCCTGGACTTGACTTACAACTGGCACCCAGGACTGAACTGATCGCTATTAGCCACCTGGCTTTATAAGAATTTCTTTGATCAAGACCCCTGGACCAATTCTGCATGTTCCACGGACTGTTCACCACCTATATGGTGTGTTTTTTTGCTGTTTCGGCTGTTCTACAGTCCCTGACAGAAGTTATGTTGCTTATCCATGTTATGTAAATAAAAGCTTATAACCTGACGTTAAATTCATCCATTGGTTGTATAAATTACTCTTTTGAAAGCTGAAACCCTTCCAAATTTGGTTTAGGTTAAGAAAATAAATTGGCATTAATGCTGAAATATTGATCATTTAATGAACACTGAATGGTCAGATTTTGGCAAGACAAAAGTTTTGTCGTCCACAGAAAGTAATGTGATATTCAAACAAATGATTAACTTAAAACAAAAGTATATGTTGCATAACATTGGTGAATGAAGTTGTGGTGCTATTAGAGTCATATTTAATATTTTGTGTGACTTCCATGAGCTTGAAGGACTGCATCCATGCAGTTCAACAATGATTCATACAATTTATTAATGAAGTCATCAGGAATAGCAAAGAATGCAGTCTTACATGCCTCCCAGAGTTCATCTAGATTCTTTGGTCTTGTCTTCCAAGCTTCCTCTTTCATCCTATGCCAAACATGCTCAAAGATGTTCATGTCTGGTGACTGGGCTGGCCAGTCCATGAGCACCTTGATCTTTTTTGCCTGGAGGAACTTTGTTGTAGAGATGGATGTATGAGATGGAGCACCATCCTGCTGCAGAATTTGACCCCTTTTATGATTTGGAATGTAAGAGGTAGCTAATACTTCTTGATATTTGAGGCTATTTATATTGCCTTCCACCTTGCAAATGTTTTGCACACCCCCATACTGAATGTAACCCCAGACCATGATCTTTCCACCACCAAATGTAACTGTTTTCTGGGTGTATTTTGGATCCATACGGGCTCCAGGAGGTCTCCTGCAGTATTTGCAGCGGCAGTGGTGTAATTCTACTGATTACACAGGTCAACAAAAAAAATTTTTTTTTCTGGTGCCCAAAATATTTTAATGAATTTGGGGTATTTTTGGGGTGCTAATTCTGAATATGCTATCAGTTTTGCCAGATTGGCTCAAGTTTTTGAGATTTTTGGTATCTTATTTATAGCACTTGTTCGTAAATGCGACGCATCATCTCATTAATTTCTTTGGATTAGTACTTGAACTGAGCAGTTCTCAATATAGTTTTGTGTTAATTAGTGTTCTAAAAGTTTGTTCATAGCTTGATTTTTTGCACTAACTTTATGTTGTTTTCTGTTGTCCAGTGAAAAGCATGAACTCATCAAGAAGAAGTTGTCTTAACGATCCAGACTCATTCTGTTACATTTGTGGTGAATATACACTGACAAAACATAGAAGAAACATAACAGACTTCGTGAAAAAAGTAGCAAAAAACGTCTTTTTTGTTACACATTTTACGAAAAATCTCAAAAACTTGAGCCAATCTGGCAAAACTGATGACATATTCAGAATCAGCACCCCAAAGTTACCCTAAATTCAATGAAATATCTTTGGCACCAAAAATGCTGTTGACCAGTGTTATTCATCAGAGAAATCCACCTTCTGCCACTTTTCCAGCATTTAGCAGGCTGTGGGACTTTGCAAATGCCACTCGTTTTTTTATTTGCCTTTTGTTTAGTGCTGGCTTCTGGGCACTGATTCAACCATGGAGGCCATTTCGAGACAGAATCCTACAAACTGTTCTAGTTGACACAGGGACTTGAGGTGACCAGGCCTATTGGAGCTCTGCCGCAGTGGAAGAGAGGCTTGCTTTGGATTTTCTTACTAACAAACGTTCCAACTGAGCAGTCGTCTAGCGGGATCTGCCCGACCTGGGCTTGTCAAACACACCTCCAGTATCTTCAAATCTTTTTTTAATTCTTTGTACTTGATGCTGAAACACATTAAAGGTGCCAGCCACTGCTGCAGTGGATCTGGTCTTCAAACTCTTGATAATCAAGGCTTTGGTCGCAAGGTAGATTTTTGGCATGTTGTCAGATCTCAAGTTGCAGTTCGAGTGAAGGTCTGGGGTGCTGAGTTTCTTTTTATACACACCCACTAATTAACCGATCATTTACTGAGCACAGGTGAGAATGTAAACTAGGATTGGGTGTATTATGAGACCTGGCGACAAAACTTTTGTGTTGCCAAAATCTGACCATTCTGTGTTCATTAAATGATCAAAATTTCAACATTGATGCCAATTTATTTTCTTAACCAAAACCACATTTCGGAAGGTTTCAGCTTTCAAAAGAGTAATTTATACAACCAATGGATGAATTTAACGTCAGGTTATAAGCTTTTATTTATATAACATGGATAAGCGACATAACATCTGTCAGGGACTGTATGTTAGTTGGGTCAGGTTTTCCAGTTTGCCCTCACTTCTGCACTCATCCAAAATTGTAGATCCGTCCTGCACATGCGCAGTGCGGGCTGGTTAGACTGCGCATGCACAGTGGACATAGACGCGTCACTTCCAATGAAGTGATGTCCCTGGAAGTTCGCTGTGTGCACCACCGAGGCTGCGCTGGTCCTGGCTGCACACCAGGATTAGGTTATGAAGTGATTGGGGCCCTATTTAAGGCACTGTTTTTGCACTCCCTTCAACAGCCCCTTGAGAAAGGTTCCACGAAAGACATGTCGGGGTCTGCACCCCAGACATTGACTGCCTGTGTATCGACCTCTAGTTGATCATGGGTGAGTGGGTTGAGGTAATGGTCCAATAAGCTCTTTTAGTATATATGTGTATATACTATTTTATTGTAACCCATACCCAATTGTACCATTACTTATGTGGACTTAAGTTCAGGCACTCTGTACTTTGAAAATGTACCTATGTTGCTGGATGTCGAAAATGGCTGTCTCTGTCTCCCTTGATACCATTATTTTCGTCTGCACTGTATGTATTTGGTCTAGTCTTAACTGTACAACTGTTGATGTCACATGAATAAATACTGCACTACCAAGTACCATCTGTTGTATTTGTTACTCTGACTAGTCCGCTAGAGGCTACATGTTGATTCAGTTTTTGATCTATACAAAACTAGTATTCATCTACAAAGTAGTTTATATAAATGTATTGAATATTGCCATATTATCTCTAAACAAAATTTATTACTTAAGATTTATATGTGACTATACACAACAATCCATGTCATTATACATAGTTATTAGTTAATCACTTAAATTCAGAAAATTAACTGTTGCTCTATTCTTTGACTGTTTAAGAAGTATATTGTCTACCCAGCTACTATTATATTAACTCATACAACTTATTTAGTTGTCCTATATATATTTATAATATGTATTGTAATATAATATGTACCGTGATTTGTGTGTAAACTTCAATAAAAAGATTGAAATACAAGTTACCAATGTAGGAATGCAAGTTGATATAATAGATTTCAAGGGTTCATTGAATAATTGATATATTGTGGGACATGGCACAACTGCCTGGCAAGCCAGCAATAGTTCAACTGAGTTCACAGCTGGAGGTTACCATCGTGTGAACTCAGTTGAACCCACTGCCAGACAGCTGTGCCGCCATGTCTTGCAATCCATCAATCCGGTGGGGAATTTAACTGAGTTCACTGATATCAGCGGGGAAGCCCCTGAGTATGAACTCAGGTGAACTTAGTGACATAACTGCCTATTCCCCATGGCTCTCAGTATGTTAAAGAAGCTGCAGTGAGTGTTCAAGTTTTCCATCATGGCAGCTTCTAGGTATAGCAAAGCCGCATTCATCATAGGACCTCTTGCGGATTACTTCAGACTCCAGGGGTGTTTTGGGGGTTAATAAAGGGGCGAAAGAGGGTGTGTTCAAATAAAGGTATTTTTGGTGTTTACATTAATATCTTTTGATTTACAGATTAGTAATGGGGGGGTCTCATAGATCTAACCTAGGGCTTGATGGTAGCTGTGATTTTTAACAAATCACAGCTGTCATTAACCCCTTATGTTACTTTGATTGCCACCACACCGGGCCAATTAGTATGAGCTGGGTAAAGCATGAGAATTTGGTGCATCTAATGGATACATCAATTATGAATTTAAACTTTTTTTTTTTTTTTTTAAATTTGTGTGGGAATCCTTTGTATTGGGCTACCCAGCCTAGATAAAGCATATGGCCCACATCCTCCAGCTGTAAGCTTTATCTGCACTGGGTATAAAAATACAGGGGACCAACACCATTTTTTACAATATTATTTATTTTTACACTAATGTGAGGGTAACCAATCATAGATGCCGCCATACAGCGTGTGGGCTCAGTCTGACTGCAACCAATCACAGATGCTGTCACATAGGGTGGGTGGGGGAAGCAGAGGAATATTCATAAGGTTTAATGAGTGGATCTGGAAGGAGTCACAACAGCACAGACACCCGGTAAGTACAATTGTCCCACTTTAATACCCATTTGGCACTGGTAAAGCTTGCTGATTAGCTGTGCTGCATCATTTTTACAAGCTTTATCTAGGTGACTAAATCTGAATAGTAAAATGAACTAGGTATCCAGTGCAAACCCTAAACTTTACAGTTCGGATTCACCATCACTACTAGGAACTATTTTAACTACCTAAAAAGCTGACATGACAGCAAATGCTCTGCAGTTTCATGCCACAGTAGCTAGAAATGCAATAAAAACAAACAGAAGCTTTTCACTAACTACACATCTTATATTTTGAGCTGATGTTTGAAGACATAGCATCTTATAATCTACTTCTTAACACTGATGAAAATTGCAACACCAAGAATGAAACTTCAAATCATTCTGAAAACAACAGGATCAATAGACATGTTAATTTGTGCAAATGATAAAAAAATAGAACATTTTCAAAGCACTTGATTTATTTATTATCAAATATAAGCACCAAGTGTTGCTCCCCTGCGGATCAAGTCGCCACAGAGGTACTGCACCCCACTTAGAGGTGTAGTGCCCCACTCTCGGGTAAGGAAAGGGGCACTGATGGATATCCAAGCACCCAGACACCACCATCCAAGTCGGGGTCAGGGTGAGATTGCTCCTATGGGAAAGCACAGTCCATGATTCTGGCTGGAGAAGAGGAACAAGGGTAGTGGAGCTTGGCGGAGAGTAGGGTTTAGGGGAGCACCCGGGAAGGAGTGAAGCTAGAAAGGACACACGTAAATGACGTGAGACACATGACGGACCTCATAAAAGGGGTGACAGAAACATCTAGAAGTCAGTTGGTAGCTGGTAGAGAGTCATTGGCAGGAACCTGTGAGGGCCGAAGTGTCAGTATAAGGGTGACATCTGTAAAGAGAAGACTAGGGGACTGGAGCCAGTGGGAGCTCATTCTAAGCCCTGGGAGAGAAAGAAAGAATGAGGGTGCTCCAGAAGACAGAAGGGGTCCCAGGGGGCTGGGTAGTGAGCGATCCACCCAGGAACACTCTCATCCACAGTGATTGTAATCGTGTGGAGAGACTAGGCCGCAGTAGGGGAACCGAGCCCCAGACAAGTGGAGAACAACCAGGCTCAGCTAGCAATTCGGAGGTTGCAGTGCTTCCAAGGTGACCCACGGTTACTAGCTCAGGGCACTGTGTGAGTGAGGTGCAGGGCAGGAGGGCAAAGCAAGCGCAGAAGAAATGTCGACCGTAAAAGGAGATTAGAAAGGCGTACCGGTTAGTGCCACTGCCTTACTTGGGAGTTAGCTGGATCCTCTCTGCTCTGTCCCCAAGGACTCAGCACTCAGCTGAATAACAAAGCCGTGAGTAAACATCTTGAGACTGCACCCCATTATGTCTGTGAATTTTTTGCTGCACCCCTGCGCTGAAACACCAGTACCAACTCACTGATAGCATCTGCTGCCCTGGGGTCAGCCCTACCCGTAGAGGGCATAACAACTCTGCTTCATCATCACCATCGGCCCCAGGGGTGCATCTAGCCACCCTGCCGCCTGAGCCGATCGGAGGCCGGGGGGGGGGGGAGGGCTGGCGGATCTCAGCCCCACCGCCCCTGCAGCGTCCAGGGGGGGTGCTGGCGGATCTCAGCCCGCTGCCCCTGCAGCGTCCGGGGTGGGTGGGGGTGCTGGCGGATCTCAGCCCTGCCGCCCCTGCAGCGTCCGCTCTGTCCCCAGGCCGCACTGCAGCTACATGCCACAGCGTGCGCTACCTCTTACCGACTGCACCATGTGTCGTTCTGCTGACCCCGCTGATGTTGGTGGCGCCAGCCCTCCTATGCATCGCTACCCCTGGCTGCAGCCGCTCTGGACTCAGGGCTACAACCTGCCATGACGTGAGCCCTATCGGCCCCAGAGGAACTGTAGTGCAGCGGCTGGCTCATCTATAACCGCAACCTGCAGGTGGCGTCACATGAAAACAGATATCCCCAGGTCCTGTCATCCTCTCTCCGACAAAACCCATGTCCTCATGCTTTTCTGTTCTATTCTACGAATTCTTCTCTCTTTTCTTATTTTATTTCTTCCTATCTTAGCGTATCTTACTTTGGCTTAATGCAATAAGTGAAAATTGATAGATATTTTATTCTCCTTGAGCTTAGCTATATCTGCTATTAAGGATACATATACCATTGTATTGGCAATTTGATATTTATACTTTTAATGGATGATGTTTCCATGTGGTTGTTTTCTCTTCTCTAATAAACATATTTTTGAAAAAAAAAAAAAAAAAAACCATGTCCTCATGACGTCCCTAAAGGAGAGCGCCACCCATCCCGAATTTTTAATGACACTGCAAGGGTCATGGACCGGGTCTCGACCCCTGTGACTCCCAAGAAGCTTCAAAGCCCTGTTCCGAGTATCCTAAGGCCCTGGAGGGGCATGTCACAAGCAAAGAAGTACATTTACTTACTTGCCTTGGCATGCTTTCAATCAGGTTAGTTATGACTGTCTGAGAAATGTTCTACCATGCTGAATGCAGTAGAGCATGCAAATCATCAAGATTCACTTCTTGCAGCCCTCTATGGAATTGCTGACCAATGACATCGAGATATGCACAATAGGTGACATGTTTGGAGATGCTGCATGACAAGGTAGCATGTTTAGGCCATGAATGAAGCTCACATTAGTACATGTAACATGGATTTGGCATGGTCACGCTGGAAAATACCTCCTAACACCTTTGACAGTGATGGAGTAAGGTCAATAGAAAATCAGACTCATTACTCAGTGTGAAGTAAAGCCTTCTGATGGTTTATGTGGACACTCTTTGATGCCTTAGGCTGGTTTTATACTGCGGATTTTCACTGATCAGGTTCTTCAGGTTTGGTGCCAAAACCAGGAGAGGAACCAGGAAAGGAACTTGCAGAGAAAAACTATAATTGAAAGATTGACACCTGTTCTGAGTTTTGGAGTCACTCCTGGTTTTGAAACACAAAACCTGATGAACCTGACCTGATCTGAAGCAGTGTGAAACCTTGGAATGTGATGTCTGAAAGTAGTACAGAATAAATCACTACATGCAATTTGTTTAATCTGACAAGAAGACCACATGGGAAATGCTAAGAAAAGGTCTTTACAAAGAACATCAGACCCATTCTACCCGCAGGACTATGGTGTAGGGTGGCATAAAGTACAGAACCCCTTCAGTCTTTATTCCAGGAACATTAACAGCTCAGTGTAACATTGCTTTAGTAGTGGAACCAGACACATTTTATGTTTGCAACCATGGCAGCTTGCATGTCCTAATTGTGCTATCATGAACTGCAGCATCTCTGGAATAGTCTCTGATTGAGCAAATTTGGAACATTATTGGTCGGCAATTGCAAAGGTTGATGCAAGTGCATTCAGTGGTGCAGAATAGATTATCAACATATAATAACCTCATTGATAACTTGTCAATGCGCAGCTGGGTCTATATCTGTGTGTGGTGTTCATGCTCAATACTTAATAAATCAAGATGTTTTGTAAATTTTGTTTCCATTTTTTGTCATTTGTGTGTTAATAAAATGTCTATTGATCCTGTGATTTTCATAAATCAATGCTGTTTTGTTCTTGGTTTAGCAATTCATTACTGAGGTGTGCACTAGATTCTATACCTATTAATTTGATATTTTGTGAAGTAAATCTCCTCCTTAGTTTGTATATACCGTATATCTCGGTATTCACATACCTCTCTCCACTGCACAAAAGCTTGAATCCTTCATTGATCTTCTCAAAAGGTAATTTGTGTGTTATAAGCTTATCCAAACTAAATTTCTTATTCATACAATCATTAACAAGTTTTGGTACGTGATCTTTACTCTTCCAACCTAGAAGAAAATAATGACAGATACATCTTAGGAGTTATTGCAGCACGTATGCTTTTTCTGATACTATATCATACTGTACCATAGTCAATACATGGTTTTACTTCAGTTGGCTGTAAGTAGGGATGGGCGAATCTACTCGCTAGGACTCGTTACTCGGCAAGTAGTAAGGGACTCGCAGGACTCGGTACTCTGCGAGTTTCCCAGTGATTACTCGCACGAGTCCAATGCAAATCAATATCAATCCTAGTTTTGTCAGAAACGCTGACAGAACTAGGATTGCCATTGTTTGCATTAGACTCGTGCGAGTAATCACTGGCTACTGTGCCAGTGATAGCAGGGAAACTCGCAAAGTAACTGCTGTTTCTTTGCGAGCCGAGTGCAGCTGTCTTCTCTGTGCAGCTCCAGGGTCCTAGAGCCCACCTGCTCACAGACATGATGTAGCAGTGCTGAGATTGTTCTCAGTCTGCTCATTCCCTGTGCATAGACATCTATCTATTCACAGGGATGAGCAGAGAGGACATCGCGTTTTGGACTACGTCGGACGGAAGAGGATTTTTTTAATTAAAGATGGAGTCCCTAATGGCTTTTTTTTTATTTCAAATAAAAATTTTTCTCTGTGTTTTTTTAACCCTTTATTGGAGATTCTTAGTGGCTGGGTCAAATGTGGCCTGACATTAAGAATCTCGGGCTTAATACCAGCTTGTATAACAAAGCTGGTATTAACCCCTTTATTACCCAGCGTGCTGCCGCCACCAGGGCCGCTGGAAGAGCGGGGTTCAGCGCCAGAGGATGGCGCTTCAATGAACGCGCCATCTTCTGGGGCGGCTGCGGGCTGCAATTTGCAGTGGGGGGTGCCCAGAAAGCTTGGGCATCCCTGCGCTGCGGATTCCAGCCCCCAGCTGCTTAGCTGTACCTGGCTAGACATAGAAATTGCGCGGAGCCCCACGCATTTTTTTAAAATTATTTCATGAATTTCAGAGTCAGAGTCTCAGAGTCAGAGTCAGAATCTCAGAATTTCATGAAATAATTTAAAAAAAATGTGTGGGGCTCCGCGCAATTTCTATGTCTAGCCAGGTACAGCTAAGCAGCTGGGGGCTGGAATCCGCAGCGCAGGGATGCCCAAGCTTTCTGGGCACCCCCCGCTGCAAATTGCAGCCCGCAGCCGCCCCAGACGATGGCGCGTTCATTGAAGCGCCATCCTATGGCGCTGAACCCCGCTCTTCCAGCGGCCCTGGTAGCGGTGGCACGCTGGGTAATAAAGGGGTTAGGGCCAGCTTTGTATTATCAGCTGGCCCTAAGCCCGAAATTTATGGCGGTCACGCCAATATTAGACATGACCGCCATGAATTTCTATTAAATTGTTTTAAAAAAACACAACACAAAGAAAATTTTTTATTAGAAATAAAAAAAAAAGCCATTAGGGACTCCATCTTTAATTAAAAAAATCCTCTTCCGTCCGACGCAATCCAAAACGCGATGTCCTCTCTGCTACATCCCCTGTGCATATATATAGATCTCTATGCACAGGGAATGAGCAGACTGAGAACAATCTCAGCTCTGCTACATCATCTCTGTGCACAGACATTCATGTCTGTACACAGGGAATGAGCAGACTGAGAACAATCTCAGCACTGCTACATCAGGCAGCAGGCAGGCTCTAGGACCCTGGAGCTGGGGCAGCCAGAACACAGAGAAGACAGGATCTTATCTGTGCGAGTCAGCGATTACTTACAAAGTAAACGAGCAATGCAAATAAATGACAAAACTAGGATTGCTTCAGGCTGAAGCTTCCGAGACACATCTGCGATTTGTAAATCTCACACTACTCGCTATTACTCGCTTCCCCATTCATTAACATTGGACTCGCTAGACTCGCAACGAGTAGCGAGTCCTGGGCTCGGACTCGCTAGAGTCAAGCGATTCCGAGTAATTTAGGATTCGCCCATTACTAGCTGTAAGACACTACATTTTTAAAATTTTATTCTCAAAAAGCAAGTTATTCCTATCTTTAGGATAGTGAAGGCAGCACTCCAATCTTCAAATATATAACAAACCTTTATTGACCCATACAATACTAAAACGTTGGAGTGCAAAGACTTTTTTCAAGTAGTATCCTATGGGGCCGGAAGGAGTCGGATGGCAGCTATCTGCCATCCGGCTTCCATCTCTCCGGAAGAATCTGGGAGAATTCGGAATTTTCTCCCGGACACAAAAACATTGCTTGCAAAGTTTTTGTGTCTGGGGAGAAAAATCTCCCCAAATTGGCGTCTCCTGGATTCCCCTGGATCCTCCCGGATCCAGGGCAATCCGGCGCTCCCTAACATGGGGGCCTATGGGGCCGGATTGCCCTGATCCGGGAGGATCCGGGAATCGGATACTGGCGGCTGCACACCGCTGTTATTTCAGGACCGTGGCTAGCTCCCCACGAGCCGTGGTCCTTAATCATCAGCAGCGGCAGCTGCGTCCGGCTGCACACCGGACTGGAGGGCATATTTGCCCTCCGGTTCTGTGTGCTGACCCGGTCCGGGGCTGTCAGGGATCGGACGCTGCTGTGGTGTGAAGCCAGCCTTATTCATCACCTACTTTCTACTGTTTGCTTCTATTGCATAATGTATTACCCCCAAATGATGATCCTTTTAGAGTTCGACCAGGGAGAAACAACATTGGATCCAAAGTCATCTTGGTATTTGACGGAGCTACTCCAACAATTATTGTGGTTCCACAGCCAAAGTGAGAAGAGGACAGAGCAGATTCCTAAACAAATATATGAGAATTATATATATACTAAAAAGCCATCTAAATGGACTGCTCACAAAAATTTGGTTACTGACCATGACTCCAGTGTTTCCAATAACCTCAAAAGAATAATCAACTCCATCATGAGTCATCTCTGCCAACACTTCATGGATAGGACGATCATAATCTTTGGGGTTGACACATTCCGTGGCTCCACACTCTAGGGCTTTTGCAAATTTATTAGGGTTTACATCAATTCCAATAATCCTGGAAGCTCCGGCCACTTTACATCCAATAACCACGGACAAGCCGACTCCTCCCAAACCAAATACTGCACAGGTAGAACCGGGTTTAACCTGTAAAAAGTAAAGTATTATTGATTCAGCATCTGCATTGTATTGAAGAGAAATTACCAACTTAGACTAGGGTCACACTTGACAGATTCTAAGTTTCCTGCGTGGTTTGCAGAAAACTTAGAATTTTTTTCTTTTATGTAAAGAGTAAGAAAAAGACAGCACCCACCCTGTTTGTCCTTGAAGGTGGATTTTCTTTATTCCATATGCATGGAGTGGGTTACAAGAGGTTAGACCCTTAGAAGCGTGAACAACGTGAAACGGTGCGCCCATTGTCCTCCACCACAACCCCCTCCCTAATCTCTTGCAACCCACTCCATGCATATGGAATAAAGAAAATTAACCTTCAAGGACAAACAAGGTGAGTGCCATATTTTTCTTACTCTTTACATGAAATAATTTGCTACAATGAAGACTTGAGCAACACCCTAGAGCAAAACTGGCTAAGAGCTAAATAAATGCCACTAGTGCCCAGGATTCTTATACATATGAATTAGAATTTGTTTTCTCCCTCCGCAGCCTCCACACAGGCTGCATAGCGCCAAATGCGGCCCCTAGCAACCCGCTGTGTTCCATGGATACCCGCTACATGGCGGGCTGCGGGGAGTGCGATTCGCACCACGCACAGGGGAACGCATCATGATGTCCGAAATTGTGATGTGAAACAGGCCTAAGGGCTCCGAAGAATTAACTTTATATTTATTTGTAGTATTTTGCTTATTACTTTGGCAAAGTTTTCAGTGTGCTACTTTAGAGCCCTTATTAGGACCTATAGTACTCCTATGTGCATAAATGAAGTACCCACTTTCATTACGCGCACTTCAGCATCATGTGATGAGCTTAAAAATAGCGAGAGGTTTCAAACTCTGGCACTTAGATAGCGGAGTTTGACCTGCGCTCAGAGTTCTGTCACCCATAGGAATAAATTGGCAGCGTTAACGCAGCCTTACCTTTAATGTTACACTGCATTAATGCTGCAAAATTCTATCTTTTAAATGGAATCCCCCTGAACACAGGCATAGCGCTGGTGTGATTCTTGCCTTAGAGAGCTAAAAAAGTTAAACAAAGGGATTAACCGGAAACCACAGTATACACGAATGAACACAACCCGAAGCACTGTGATCCAAGCCAATGAGATCAAGACTTGTTCTTTAAGCTGCTTTCACATTGCGATTTTCTTCCATCCGTGGCTGTCCGATGTAAATCGGATAGCCAAGGATCCGATTTGGCCTTCATGTTATCCTATGGGGGTCAGATCGGTTCGGATTTGGCCTAATTGCCATCCGATTTTATGGGATCCGATTTATGTCTGATTTTTTGCTGTACCCAAAATCGGAGACTGTTCCTATTTTGGGCACAGAAAAAAATCGGATCCCACAAAATCGGATGACAATTAGGCCAAATCCGATCCGATCCTCAGGATTTAACATGGGGGCCTATGAGCACGGGTCCGAGGAAACAGCTGATCGTTCCTCAGACTCGATTTCAGTGTACTGAGCATGCTCAGAACACTAAAATTGCTCCTAACCCTCTAATTTTACTTCTGCAATGTATATACATACAATGCGTGCAATCAGGGCCGGCCTTAGGCTGAATGGCGCCCTGTGCAAATTTGTCCTTTGGTGCCCCCACCCCTCTGTATTCTCAAAACACATTAACGTGCTGCCATCTATCTCAACATCAGGGTCCTGTGATGTGCTGCTGTCAGTCAGGAGGTGGCGGGAATTCCCATAGAAAATGTTAAAATTAAACCATCAGTCTTTTCTCAGATGTTAAAAAATGGACTTCTAAATGAGGCTGTAGATATCTAATATGTAGTTGGGGCTTAAAGGGGTTTTCTGAAAAGTTGTGTACCCAGGTGCAGTTGTTTTAAAGAAGAAAAAAAAATGATCTTGCCCACCTTCCCAGATTCAACACTGAGTCTTTGCCCCCACTGTATCTGTATTACTCTGCAAACCGCTTTTCCTGTGTGCTCTGCAATAGCGCTTATCTGGGACTTGTGTGTGGAGCCAGCGGCTGCGCTATGCTTCAGGTGTCCATAGAGACATATAGGCAGCCTGTTATATGCTGTCATCGCTATGCGCTGCGCCTGCCAGAGACTACGTTTTTGACGGATTCGTCAGCTTATATACACAAATCAGACCCTAGCCTAGTGTTCCCATTAATGTTATCATGCCCCTGTGGCTGTTAGTGACATGTTTTACAAGAGCAGCACCACCACCAGCTCTACACATCTCTGCCTCCTGTGATAAACGCAGATCGAATGTCTGCACCCAGCTTCATCAGAACACCGTGCAGGCTCAGGGGGGCAGAGCGGACATGGAGGACACGGCGCAGGCTCAGGGGGGCAGAGCGGACTGGAGGACACGGCGCAGGCTCAGGGGGGCAGAGAGGACATGGAGGACACGGCGCAGGCTCAGGGGGCAGAGCGGACATGGAGGACACGGCGCAGGCTCAGGGGGGCAGAGCGGACATGGAGGACACGGCGCAGGCTCAGGGGGGCAGAGCGGACATGGAGGACACGGCGCAGGCTCAGGGGGGCAGAGCGGACATGGAGGACACGGCGCAGGCTCAGGGGGGCAGAGCGGACATGGAGGACACGGCGCAGGCTCAGGGGGGCAGAGCGGACATGGAGGACACGGCGTAGGCTCAGGGGGGCAGAGCGGACATGGAGGACACGGATAGGCCAGATTTTTGCACACTTGGTGCTAAGGTCTGCCTGAGTCCTGTGTCACTGCCCCTTCACTGGGCACAGCATTCTGATGAAGCTGGGGGGTCACACCGGGTGACCACACATTGTCAGGGAGGAAGAGATTGTCACCACAAACATAACACACAATTGTCACCATGTGCATGGACATATACATACATCACCACACACACACACCAATCATAGATACACACATCACGTCACCACTTACATACATCACCATGGGCATGGACACATGCATGCACATACATCAAAACATACACAGATGCACACACACCGCAGTTAAGGACCTGAGGCTGCATTGATCACACAAAATGAGGTATACTGATAATCCCTCTCCTGTTTCTGCCTGTCTGACCCCTCTAGCTGGGTTTCACCCCTATCTACCCCAATTACCCCCATACACACACACACACACACACATACACCTGCATATACACAAACACACCCCACATATACACACCCATATACACATACACACACCCCACATACACACACTCATATACACACCCCCATATACACACACCTCCATATACACACAGACACCTATATACACCCCATATATACACACACACACCCTCTCCCAAATACACACAAGACACCCATATACACATACACACACCCCACAGACACCTATATACACCCCACATACACACCCATATACACACACCCCCTCTCCCATATACACACACTCATATACACACAGACACCCATATACACATACATACACACACCCCACAGACACCTATATACACTCCACATACACACCCATATACACGCACACCCCACATATACTCACACACACCCATATACACCCATATATACCTTACATACACACAGACCTCCATATGCACACACAGGCACCTATATACACACCCCATATACACACACCCATATACACATGCATACACAACCCCACAGACACAGACACACACCCCACAAACACATACACACACCCACACAGACACCTATATACACCCCATGTACACACACACACCCTCTCCCATATACACCCCACGAACACACCCATATACACACACCCCACATACACACCCCCATATACACATACACACATCCCACATACACACACCTATATACACCCCACATACACACAGCTTCGTATACACACAGACACCTATATACACCCCACATACACACACACCCTCTACCATATACACACACCCATATATACATACATACACACACCCCAGACACCTATATACACCCCACATACACACACCCCATAAACACATACACACACAGACACCTATATACACCCAATGTACACACATACACACTCCTATATACACCCCACATACACACATCCCACACACACTCCTATATACACCCCACATACACACACAAACCTCCATATACACACACAGACACCTATAGACATCCCACATATACACACCCCATATATACACACACCCTCTCCCATATACACACACCCATATACATATACACACCCCACAGACACCTATATACATCCCACATACACACACAAACACACATCTAAGCAGCAGGGAGTTAACTTTGCTGTTACTTACAGCTTTTGTATGAAGTGTCACCCACATGGTGTGGAGCATCTCCTCAGCGGTGCCGTAGTCTGCTCACTGCTTCCTGCTCTCCTATGATGCAGAGCACGGCACACTGTAACCTATTGTGCACCAATCAGAGAGCAGGTAGCAGACATTGCAGGCTCTAGTGATTGTTTCCTGCTATCTGATTAGCTGTCTGATCAGCAATCACTAGAGCCTGCAATGAATCAAGCAGACAGTGCGGGATGCCCGGGACTGGTGAGTAGATGATGGACTCCGCCCACAAAAACAATTGCAGACGCTGATACTGGCCAGAGAGAGCCCTGTGCAACCTGCAGCGGCCCTGGTCAGAGAGGATGTGCATGTACACAAGACTCAGATGGAATTTTAAAGGGCCAGCAGCACAGGGGGCCCAGTCCAAGCTTGGCACAGCAGAAAGTGAAAGTGACTTGCTCCCTGCAGCGCCCCCTGGCGGCCGGCGCCCTGTGCGGCCGCACAACTCGCACATAGGAAGGGCCGGCCCTGCGTGCAATTAAGTAAAAGAGTTAAAAATAAAAAAAAAATCAGTATTCTCACCTATCCGCGATCGACCGCTGCCTCCAGCAAGGTCCGGGTGCTTACAGGACCTGCGGTGATGTCACAACCCGGCAGCGTCATCGGGTCACATAACCGCAGTTACCGTGGTCATGTGACCCAATCAGCTGATCGACTTGTGATGTCACCGCAGGTCCTATAAGCACCCAGACCTTGCTGGAGGCAGCGGTGGATCGCGGACAGGTTAGAATACTGATTTTTTTATTTTTAACTCTTTCTTTTATAATATATTTCACTGCTGCAATGTATATTATACATTGCGGAAGTGAAAATGCCCCACTGTGTCCAGATCCATGATAATCACGGACCCGGACACAGAATATGTCACCCCCTGTGATGTCCTCTCCTGTCTGTGGGGTCCTACAAAAAGTAGGATCACACGGACAGGAAAAAATACGTGATGTGAAAGCAACCTAGCTTGGGGGCCTATGGTCCGAGAAAACATCGGATCGTTTCTCGGACCCGATTTTAGTGCACTGAACATGCTCAGTACACTAAAACTGCTCCTCTCCATCTCCATCAATGTATATATACATTGCGGAAGTGAAATTTAAGTAAAACCAAGGGTTAAAAATAAAAAAAATCAATTCTCACCTGTCCTGCGATCCACCGCCGTCAACATCTCCGGATGTACAGGACCTGGCATGACATCACAGTCACATGGCCGGTTACCGCAGTAACCGGTCATGTGAGCGATGATGCTGAGCAGGTAGCCCCGCCCAACCAGGTCCTTTAAGCATCGGGAGATAGATGCTGCACATCGGGGGATCACAGGACAGGTCAGAATTAATTTTTTTTATTTTTAGCCCTCAGTTTTACTTAAATTTCACTTCCGCAATGTATATATACATTGCAGAAGTGAAATTACCCCACACAGCTCTTTCTGTGTCTGGATCCATGATAATCACAGACCCAGACACAGAAATAGGTCACCACCTGTGGTGTTTGTTCCTGTCCGTGGGATCCTACAAAAGTAGGATCTCACAGACAGGAAAAAATATGCAATGTTTAAGCAGCCTTATGGGCCACGGATCATGTCGGATCCGATTCGGTCCAATTTGATCCACTGTGCTCAAAATCGGAGCTGTCTCCAATTTTGGGTACAGCAAAAAATTGGACCAAAACGGATCTGACAAAAATCGGATGCCACTAAGGGTAAATCCGATCCAATCCGTGTCCATAGGCTAACATAGGGGCCAAATCGGATCCGTGGCTGTCAGTTTTACAATGGACAGCTACAGATCAAAAAAAAAAACATGATGTGAAAGTACCCGAAATCATGATGACATTTTCTGTCTAATGTACAGTATACACATGGCAGTAAAGACATTGTAATACTATGTAAACTGATACCTGTGTATTGCAAGATATTTTTATTGAAAACGTTTTTGAAATAACCATGGGAAGAGAAGGAGAAAGGTACAGAAGTAAGAAAAAGGGGGAAGGAAAAACAATCTACATATTATAGACAAAAAGGTTTGGAATCACTGTATAATACAATATAGCCGAATATCAGATGTAGGCGGCCGTCACACGGAACGATATCTTGCCCGATATCGTTTAAGCGATCTCCTTTTTGATCGCTTAAGCGATATCGGGCAAGATATCGTTGCATGTAATCAAGCGATTTACGATGGTAAATCGCTTGATCGTGACATCGCTGATCTGAGGTTCGGTTCTCAGATCTAGCGATGAACGATGCAACGATCTGCATCATCGTGGTGTATGACACCACGATGATCCATCTCCCAGCGACCGCGCCTATGCTGGGAGATGGTAACTATGGTACACGTCGGGTAACTAAGCGACGCGCGGCACCTAGTTACCCGATGTGTACCATAGTAACGAGCGAGATCGCTGCTCCACATCGCTGGTGAGTCTGTCTGTGTGACATCTCACCAGCGATGTGAGCGATATTGTAAGCGATTGCGCGTGCACGTGATCGCTTACAATATCGCTAAAGATATCTCACCGTGTGACGGCCGCCGTAGAAATATAGATAAGTACCAAAGCTATAAATCCAGATGAAAACATGTGAAAACAAAAACTGTAAGTTTGCTAGAGAAATATACACCAAATGTGTCAAAAAAAGGTCGAAAATTCGTAAAGAATTAAGATTTTATTTGAGCCAAAGATAGTAATGTATTACCATTTAAGAGAAAAAGAAAGGGTAAACAACTGGTAAACCGTGATGGTATATAAAATGTCAATTGGCCTTAATTAAGAGTAGTGGAGAATATATAGATATCCAGGGGGTCCAATGATCTAGGTATTTTGAAAAAGAATTGCTTCTAATTGCTATAAGGTGCTCATATACACTATGTTGGGTAATTCGGTCTATAAGAACATCTATAGTAGGTGGATCAGGTTTGGCTCATCTCGTAGCAATGATGAGTCTAGCAGTCACTAAAATATGTGAAATAATAAATGGTAAATGCTGTGGGAAGTCCTCTATTCCAATTGATAGAAGGGCTAATTGTGGAGTAATAACTATAGTGATTCCTGTGACATCTGATAGTAAAATTTTAGTATCTATTCAAAATGTAAGCAGTTGAGAACATCCCCAGAACAGGTGGGCTAGTGTGCCTGGAAGATTGCAGTGCCTCCAGCAATAAGGAGAATTGATGGGTTTATGCAATGTAGCTTTATCGGAGTCCAGTACCACCGTGAAAGAAGTTTAAAGTACGACTCATGCATTGTCGCCGAAGCTGTATGAGAATATGTTATGTTTAAAGTCTTACTCATGGGGACACAAACCCGACATCTATTAATAAATAACCTTATCTGAATAAATAACAAAACTCTTTAATTGTGGTTGAAATTGGCCGTAAGGCATTTACTTAAAGTTCTTTAAACATAAGAAATAATAACTGTAAAACGAAAAGATGGGAAAACCTCCATCATAAATAGTAAAAATATAATAAACCATTGATACTTGAACATCCCGCTTCTTTTGCTGGTGAAGAAATTCCCCTTCAAGTAAAGCCTTACGACAGGAAAGTGAAGATGACTCCAATCCAGTCTTGATAAGCCTCCATGGGTGGGCGGGTGGGCAATTTTCTCTACAGAGCTTGTATCTGCGTCCTGTGTTCTTGAAGCTCCACTCACTCTGAGGTAAATTTACTTTTCGCGCTCACCCGCTTGTCCAATCAGCAAACAGCTCACCTCACCAGCAACCCATTGCAGCCACTCACAGCAAAAACAAAGGGTCCTGTAACCTGATACAGGCACACGCTGCATAACCATATCTGAGCCTAGCTCAAACCTCCATAAATGTGTATAAATACATATAACTCATATAAATTCCATTCCATATAATGCTTCCATCTCAGAGTTAAACACCGAAACTGTCCAAAAAGCGGGCTGTGTACCCATGGGCCCCTTACTCTATACGTTTATCGGGCCCCTCATTCTTTCTAGATCTATTTTAATGTTAAGTTCTTTCTCCCAAGATTCAAAAAAGGGGCGGTTCGGCAGATTCACTTCCTCATTGAAAACCTTATACAATACATTTGTCTTCCAGATAGATATTTTCCCTGGATTATTTAGTAATTGTACTACTATGTGGGAATAGCAAACTTGAGGGAAAATTTCGCTAAAAAATTAGAAATAAGCCTCCAGTTCGTCCTTTCATCACTTGAGAGAGAGTATCTGGTTTGTAGTATGTAAAAGGGTAACAGGGTACCATCAGAAATGAGGTCACTAACAGTATTTATGCCTTTAGCTAGCCAGGTCGACAGGTCAAGGTTAGTAATTAAAATTTCTAGTACAGCCAAAGGAATATTTTTTATTGTAATTAGAGGGGAGTGTGTAGCAGATTTGTACACCAGGTCTCTGCAGGCCAGAATAATAATACCTTGGTGGTAGGTAACAAAGAAGCTTGTTGCACCAAGTAATGTTAAAAACAGCACATATATTCTTAGATAACCAATGATAAATTAAAATATTTTAATTTAGTCCACAGAAAGGTCCATAGACTACCAAACCAATGACACCAATCCACCAATAAGAAGCCCTACTGTAATTTTCAGGTGAATGGATGGACCTAAACTAGCAGCCACCAGGTAGATTAACAAGTCATGTAAACATTAAAGAATGATATACTGGCACACCATCATAATTAATAAGACAACTATATATTTTTCAGAAAATCGGGCAGAACATTAAAAGAACCGTAACAACCTGGTGCAGCCACAGGTGTGAGGGTAAGAATCTTTAGTAACCGCACCAAATACACACAAAGATTGAGAAGCATATATTGTAAAAAATCAATTTGTATTTGCAGACCATGATGTAACAGCTGAATACCCCAGGAACCTATTCCTTCATAATAAGAAGAGTTTAACAGCAGGAGGTTATAATCACCTTCAACACTCCTCTGACCATTAAGGTACCATCACACACGGCAATATTGCTAGGCAATTTCACTGGCAATTTGCTGGTTGCAGTGAAATCATGGACACATTGTTCTATTTTGTTGCTGTGTACAAATGGAACAATGTGTCCATGATTTCACTGCAATCAGCAAATTGCCAGTGAAATTGCTAGCAATATTGCCGTGTGTGATGGTACCTTTAAGGTACCGTCACACGCGGCAATTTTCCTAGCAATTTCACTGGCAATTTGCTGGTTGCAGAGAAATCATGGACACATTGTTCTATTTTGTTGCCGTGTACAAATGGAACAATGTCTCCATGATTTCACTGCAACCAGTAAGTTGCCAGTGAAATTGCTAGCAAAATTGCTGTGTGTGACGGTACCTTAAGAGGGACAAATATAAGCGGCCATAATAATGCAATATGAACAATTATATGCAATAAAACCAATATAAATTAGATTCATGAGTTTTTAAAAGTTTTAAAAGTTTTTAATTATTTTTCATATAATACATATGTAAATATATGTTTGTGAATTTAAAATAAACACGCGAAACATAGGTACTAAGACTGCATAGTGTGCTCATTTTAAAAATAAGCCATGAAGCAAAAAGGGTAGTGCTGAGTCTATCCTTAAAAATATTATACACAAATGAATGTTATCAGTGATTAGTATTACAAGCAGAAGGTTTATGATTATAGAAGTTGTTGGAAATAAGTACATCATTCTGTTATACATGATTCATTTTTAACACATAATTTTTTATTTCAAATATATTTATTCTTTATCACAAATAGTTTTTTTCTGTGCGAGTTATTATTAATCAGGGTCTTTGTTTGCATCTTTATCATTTGTAAGGCTGGTTTCATACCACGGCACAATCCGATCCGGGGCTGTCAGGGATGAACTATACCCTCCGGTCCGGTGTGCAGCCGGATGCAGCTACCACTGCTGATAATTCAGGACCGCGGCTCACGGGGAGCTAGCCGCGGTCCTGAAATTACATCAGCGTGCAGCCGCAGGTGTCCGGTTGCCGGATCCTCCCGGATCGGGGAATCCGTCCCTTAGGCTTCCATGTTAGGGAGAACCGGATTGCCCCGGATCCAGGAGGATCCGGGAGAACCCGGGAGGATTCAATTTGGGGAGATTTTTCTCCCTGGACACAAAAATGGTGCAAGGGATTATTTACAGGGGAACGTGACGCAACCTGTGGATCCCGGTAATATAGGTACCGGCGCTGCAAGCTGGCCGCTGAGGTAATGGTGGGTGCAGCAGAGAATAGTACAGCTCCCCACAGGAGGAGTTTTTACCTCAGGGCAGTGGTGAAGGATGAGGATGAGGGGAGTTGTAGTGATAGTTCTTACCCCTCTAGTCAGCTGCTGATGTTGGTGTTAGATCCCTCCGGGCACCGGCGGGAAGAACAACAGAGACCAGTTCAAGCTTGACTCCACTTTACTGAGTATCGGTAGATGGTAAAATGGAACACGGTACAGTTTGGTTTACAAGGTGGATGTTACCAGCTCAGGGTCCCCCTTATTGTGTCTCTGCATGTTTTCTTTCTTTGTCTTTCGGGGTCCGCCCTATTCTTCCTGTCTCTACCACCTTTACAGCGCTCTCCTGCCAGTCCTACGGTATGTCGCTAGTCTTCTGAGTTGGTCCCTTACCGGTACGGACGGGAGCAGCAGGAGCGCACAATTTCTCCCTCCACCGGAATTCAGTCCACGACCACTCATGCCCTCAGCCGGTTTCTGTTCTGAGGGGTGAGATGTCCTTGTGATGCTGTCAGCAACCTGGTTACTAAGGGCCCACAGCTCATCGATGTGCAGTCAGAGTTGAACTTCTGACTGCCTCAGCTTCCCACATTGCCGGTGTCTTTTCCCCCAATGTGACCAGCTGGCTCCAGCCAGTCCTGGCCCATTATCTTCTGTCCTGGGCCCCCACTTAAAGATGGGGATCCCTCTTGTCAGTTGTGCTGTCAGGCCTGTCCTTCCTGACTGCCTTCGCAGCACTGTCTAAATCTAAACTGTCACTCTCTCTGTAACTCTACCCTAGGCTCCACCCCTTTTGGGACCTACTAAATTATCAGTCCCCTCTAACTCTAAGTGGCCTAGTCCTAAGTGTGTGCAAGAACTAACTCCATAGGTTAAATAGGGATGGGCGAGTCTACTCGCTAGGACTCGGGACTCGGCGATTCTGAAGGTACTCGCAGGACTCGTTACTCGGCGAATCTCCCAGCTTGGACTCGCACAGTGACGAGTCCAATGGAATTCAATCGCAATAAGCTTGACTCGTCACAGATACCCGCTGTCAGCAGCGAGTCTGAGCGAGTCTACGATTCCGAGTCCTACGAGTCTACGAATCCGAGTCCTGTATACTGTATTCGGGATTCGGACTGTGGAATACAGAATCTGTTATGTTCCGAGTCAGCACAGCGTGCGTGTTAGGTCAGAAAACTTGTGAAGATAGCCAATCATAGTCAGTAATGGCATAGCAAAGTTGGTTGTGTCAGGACTATGATTGGCTGCTGTCCAGCGTCATGCCTATGTCATCTATGACAGGCAAGGCAGTATATAAGGCTTGTCCCCGCCATTTTGGGCACATTCCTGAGACGATCTGACCTAGTATAGGGAGAGAGAGATATATGCTGGAGCAGATCAGGGATTGTCAGTGTAGGGAAGATTCCTTTTATTAACCCAAAAAGCTCTTCTGAGAGCTAGGAGGAGGACGGAGTAGTGCTGTGTAGGCAGGCAGGCAGGGAGGGAAGGAAGGAGAAGCCTTAGAGTGCACACAGGACGGACCTCATAGCTTAGCTTACTCACTCAGCTTTGCTAACAGCTGCAGTCAGAGGCTTAGCTGAGGTGCTGTTTCATTTTTGTTTTTGCACCAGATCGATTTTTGTTCCTAATAAGCCATAGAGCGTTATTTTTTCTGTGGCAGACCAGTGCGTTGCTGCTAGCACGTACTCCACCTTAGGGAGTGTAGTGTGCGGCTTCACTGCCAAGTGTGAGTGCGCACACTTACCCCGCCAGCAAGTGACGCATTCAGCTAACCTAACCACATCTCGGTGGCTGTGCGCACTTCAAACCAATTTTTTTAGGGAGTGTAGTGTGCGGCTTCACTGCCAAGTGTGACAGCGCACACTTACCCCGCCAGCAAGTGACGCATTCAGCTAACCTAACCACATCTCGGTGGCTGTGCGCACTTGAAACTAATTTTTTTAGGGAGTGTAGTGTGCGGTTTCACTGCCAAGTGTGAGAGCGCACACTTACCCCGCCAGCAAGTGACGCATTCAGCTAACCTAACCACATCTCGGTGGCTGTGCGCACTTCAAACCAATTTTTTTAGGGAGTGTAGTGTGCGGCTTCACTGCCAAGTGTGACAGCGCACACTTACCCCGCCAGCAAGTGACGCATTCAGCTAACCTAACCACATCTCGGTGGCTGTGCGCACTTGAAACTAATTTTTTTAGGGAGTGTAGTGTGCGGTTTCACTGCCAAGTGTGAGAGCGCACACTTACCCCGCCAGCAAGTGACGCATTCAGCTAACCTAACCACATCTCGGTGGCTGTGCGCACTTGAAACTAATTTTTTTAGGGAGTGTAGTGTGCGGCTTCACTGCCAAGTGTGACAGCGCACACTTACCCCGCCAGCAAGTGACGCATTCAGCTAACCTAACCACATCTCGGTGGCTGTGCGCACTTGAAACTAATTTTTTTAGGGAGTGTAGTGTGCGGCTTCACTGCCAAGTGTGACAGCGCACACTTACCCCGCCAGCAAGTGACGCATTCAGCTAACCTAACCACATCTCGGTGGCTGTGCGCACTTGAAACTAATTTTTTTAGGGAGTGTAGTGTGCGGCTTCACTGCCAAGTGTGACAGCGCACACTTACCCCGCCAGCAAGTGACGCATTCAGCTAACCTAACCACATCTCGGTGGCTGTGCGCACTTCAAACCAATTTTTTTAGGGAGTGTAGTGTGCGGTTTCACTGCCAAGTGTGAGAGCGCACACTTACCCCGCCAGCAAGTGACGCATTCAGCTAACCTAACCACATCTCGGTGGCTGTGCGCACTTGAGACTAATTTTTTTAGGGAGTGTAGTGTGCGGCTTCACTGCCAAGTGTGACAGCGCACACTTACCCGCCAGCAAGTGACGCATTCAGCTAACCTAACCACATCTCGGTGGCTGTGCGCACTTGAAACTAATTTTTTTAGGGAGTGTAGTGTGCGGTTTCACTGCCAAGTGTGAGAGCGCACACTTACCCCGCCAGCAAGTGACTCATTCAGCTAACCTAACCACATCTCGGTGGCTGTGCGCACTTCAAACCAATTTTTTTAGGGAGTGTAGTGTGCGGTTTCACTGCCAAGTGTGAGAGCGCACACTTACCCCGCCAGCAAGTGATGCATTCAGCTAACCTAACCACATCTCGGTGGCTGTGCGCACTTGAAACTAATTTTTTTAGGGAGTGTAGTGTGCGGTTTCACTGCCAAGTGTGAGAGCGCACACTTACCCCGCCAGCAAGTGACGCATTCAGCTAACCTAACCACATCTCGGTGGCTGTGCGCACTTGAAACTAATTTTTTTAGGGAGTGTAGTGTGCGGCTTCACTGCCAAGTGTGACAGCGCACACTTACCCCGCCAGCAAGTGACGCATTCAGCTAACCTAACCACATCTCGGTGGCTGTGCGCACTTGAAACTAATTTTTTTAGGGAGTGTAGTGTGCGGTTTCACTGCCAAGTGTGAGAGCGCACACTTACCCCGCCAGCAAGTGACGCATTCAGCTAACCTAACCACATCTCGGTGGCTGTGCGCACTTCAAACCAATTTTTTTAGGGAGTGTAGTGTGCGGCTTCACTGCCAAGTGTGCGCGCGCACACTTACCCCGCCAGCAAGTGACGCATACAGCAACACCTAACTCCAACTTGGTGACTGTGCATTCATCTACAATGTCTCAAAAAAAAACAATTACCAAAAAGGATGTTGCAAAGGGACAGGGACGAGCTCGTGGCCGCAGCAGTCTTGCCCAAGAAGGCACTGGTACAAGTACACAGCCTAGGATTGATAGAACGTCCTTTTTTCTACCTAGAAATCCCAGTACTCAAAGAAAACGTGTGTTGAGGCCGGATGAGCATGACAAGATAACATCTTGGATGGCTCAGACGCCCTCGACCACTGGTTCTTGCAGTACGCAATCATCCGTGGCAAGACATTCTAGTGTCGCTACAGACAATGCAGCGCCATCCAATCCTCAAAGTCGTCATATTGCCTCAACCCATCGGCAGCCAGAGGAAAATTTGAATATGGACCTTGGTCACTCGGATGACTTATTCGGTTCTTATCAAGGGGTTTCTTTGTCACTGCCTGACGAGATACTTGAAGTAGACGAAATGTCTACTCATGGCCAAAGTTTGGAAGTAGCGCGTCCTGAGGAAAGACACTTTCACGAAATGCAAACAGTATCTCAGGAGGTGGATGATGATGAGGATGATGAGACACACATCTCATCTGGCCAGCCTGCTCAGTCAGTTTATCCAGAATCCTTTGAACTGGAAGGGGTGGATGATGACACCACAGATCCTACCTGGATTGCTGAATTGCATAGCCAAGAGAGCAGCCAGGAGGACGAAAGTAGCTATGTACCACTGGCAAAATCACAAAGGCGTACTGTCTCCAGAACACAAACTGTGAGAACAGTTGCCCAAATAGCGTCAACTGTGGCACAAACTGTGCCAACTGTTGCACAAACTGCAAACACAGTTGCCCAAAATGTGTCCACAGTTGGTGTTGAACAGAGTCATCCTCCTCTTCCTCCAATTAAAAATAAAGGACGAACAGCCAGTGTGTGGAAATTTTTTAAGGATAGCCCAACATTACCAAATATGGTTATCTGTAAGATGTGCCAGGCAAGGCTTAGCAGAGGCACGGTAAAAGGAAACCAGAGCACCAGCAGTATGCGCAAGCATATGTCTCTTAAGCACCCAATTCAGTGGGCACCCTATCAGGGTTCAAAATCAGTGCCTTCTGATCCAAACACTTCCAGGCCACCTCAGATACATCCTTCACCAGCAAGTGTTCAGGCTTCAGCTCCTGCTCAAGCGTACTCCTCCCAAGGTGCTTTACAAGACAGACATGACAGTAGTCAATCCTCTTGTCAGTCTGGTCCAAACGTGCAGTTGTCTGTGCCACAGCTGTATGAAAGACAGCGGAAGTTCCAACCGACACACCCATATTCCCAAAAAGTGACAGCGAAAATAGCCAAGTTGTTAGCTGTGGAAATGCTGCCGTTTAGGCTTGTGGGTACAGAGTCTTTTCAGGAGTTGATGGCTGAGGCAGCACCACGATACTCTGTACCCAGCCGGTACTTTTTCTCACGTAGTGCCGTTCCCGCCTTACACCAGCACGTGGTTAACAACTTAAAACGTGCTTTAACAAATGCTGTCACCGCCAAAGTCCACCTAACTACGGACACGTGGACAAGTAGTTGTGGACAGGGCAGATACATTTCACTAACGGCTCACTGGATCAACCTGGTGGAGAGTGTCCCAACTTCTAAAACTGTACCATCTGACATACTTCCAACTCCACGAATAGCGGGCCCAACATCATTCCGGGTGTCTGCCTCCTCATATATGTCCAGTGCCCAATCTGCTTCTGCCACTTCCTTGTCCACTGCTGAGCCTCAAGCACCATCACGTCCGAGTTGGGAGCTTTGCAGTACTGCTTCTGCAAGGCGACAACAGGCTCTTCTGAAGCTTATCTGCCTAGGTGACACACGTCACACTGCAACAGAGTTGTGGAAAGGTCTCAAGCAACAGACCGATGAGTGGCTGGCTCCACTGGAACTACAACCAGGTCTAGTTGTGAGCGATAATGGTGCAAACCTTGTGGCGGCAATAAAGCACGGTAAACTTGTACATGTGCCTTGCATGGCTCATGTCCTGAACCTGGTAGTTCAGAAATTCCTCAAAATATACCCAGAGTTATCTGAGCTACTGGATAAGGTGAGGCGAATTTGCGCCCACTTTAGACATTCGTCCACAGCAGCTGCAAGTCTTTCTGCCCTTCAAATCCAATTTAACTTGCCGAAACACAGGCTAATTTGCGACATGCCTACGCGATGGAACTCCACCTTCCATATGCTGGCAAGGTTTAATGAGCAGCAGAAGGCAATAGCGGAATTTCAGCTGCAACATGCCGTCAACCTGGAAGTCATACCACACACATCGGTACTTTCGAGTGGGTCTGGATCGCTGACCTTTGCGAGTTGCTGGATAACTTCGAATACTGTACCAAACTCGTCAGTGGGGATCAGTCGATTATAAGTCTCACCATCCCCATGCTCTGCCTGCTCCAAGAATCCCTATTGAATCTCAAAACAGATGCTTTGAGAGCACAGCGGATGGCTATGGAGCCAGAATTGAACATCGCTGATCCTAGCCACCCTAGCCAATATCAGCAGGCTACATTGGTTCAGGAAGATGTTGATGAGGGTGATGATGAAGAAGATTTATTTTTCTCTGGTACTGATGTGAACCCTGATGGGACTCCCAACCCTACGTTTATGTCGGTACAGCATGGGTGGGCTGAAGAGGAGGAGGCGGACACCGATTTAGAGGCCACGACGCGTAGTGATCTTCATTCTGTTGTAACCGAGGAGATGAGTCTTTGCAGCTTAGCACACATGGCTGAAGTAATGTGTCAATGTGTCTCCAAAGATCCACGCGTCATACACATCTATGACAGCGACCTCTACTGGTTGTCAACGTTTTTGGACCCACGGTACAAAGACAAATTTCAGTCGCTGCTGTCGCACTCATCCAGGGGCTTAACGATGGATCATGTAAAGAGGGTTCTTCTTGATATTTTGCTGGCAATATCACCGTCTGAATCCGCTATACATCGAAGAACCAGCTCTTTCCAACAGCAGCCTTTGGTTGGGACACAAACGCCATCAATGACAAGAAGAGGTGGGGGTAAGATGTCCGCCAACTGGGCGATGTTCAACAGACCTTCCAATCAAGAACGTAATTTGACTACGGTGACCTTGAGTAGGAGACAACAATTGTCCAACATGGTGCAGCAGTATCTCAGTGACAGTACCAGCTTCCTAACCGACCCTTCTGTACCCTTTAATTACTGGGTTTCCAAGCTGCACACTTGGACTGAGCTGTCATTGTATGCCTTGGAGGTGCTGGCATGCCCAGCTGCTAGTGTGACATCAGAGCGTGTTTTCAGTGCCGCTGGGGGTATAGTCACTGATAGAAGGTCCCGCCTCACCACAGAAAATGCCGACAGGCTCACTCTAATTAAATTCAACAAGGATTGGATATCATCACAGTTCCTAAGCCCTCCTGACGACAGTACACAATCCTAGATAAACCTAATCATAAGTAATATGATTGGGATATTGCGCTGTTAACAATATGCCCAATTTTGACAGGAATTAATGACAAGTCCCGTAGCTCTGTTGATTTGATTCGGCACCCAGTCCAAGCAATAATATGCTATGGGCCAAGCGCCCTGCTTTATGTAAAAAAATACTTTATTAAGCCCTTTGGGCTAATTTTTTGAGGCACCAAGCCTAGGACTGCATAGTTGGCCTTGCTTCTTCTATGCTCCTAGTCCAAGCAATAATATGCAATGGGCCAAGCGCCCTGCTTTATTTATAAATAGACTTTATTAAGCCCTTTGGGCTAATTTTTTGAGCCACCCAGGCTAACAAGCTTATCATGCTTTGGGAGACACCCTGGCTAACAAGCTTTTTATGGCCCTTAGGCCTACATTTATACCAAAAATGGGATACAGCCCCTTGGGCTAATTTTTGGAGCCACCCAGGCTAACAAGCTTATCATGCTTTGGGAGACACCCTGGCTAACAAGCTTTTTATGGCCCTTAGGCCTACATTTATACCAAAAATGGGATACAGCCCCTTGGGCTAATTTTTTGAGCCACCCAGGCTAACAAGCTTATCATGCTTTGGGAGACACCCTGGCTAACAAGCTTTTTATGGCCCTTAGGCCTACATTTATACCAAAAATGGGATACAGCCCCTTGGGCTAATTTTTTGAGCCACCCAGGCTAACAAGCTTATCATGCTTTGGGAGACACCCTGGCTAACAAGCTTTTTATGGCCCTTAGGCCTACATTTATACCAAAAATGGGATACAGCCCCTTGGGCTAATTTTTGGAGCCACCCAGGCTAACAAGCTTATCATGCTTTGGGAGACACCCTGGCTAACAAGCTTTTTATGGCCCTTAGGCCTACATTTATACCAAAAATGGGATACAGCCCCTTGGGCTAATTTTTTGAGCCACCCAGGCTAACAAGCTTATCATGCTTTGGGAGACACCCTGGCTAACAAGCTTTTTATGGCCCTTAGGCCTACATTTATACCAAAAATGGGATACAGCCCCTTGGGCTAATTTTTGGAGCCACCCAGGCTAACAAGCTTATCATGCTTTGGGAGACACCCTGGCTAACAAGCTTTTTATGGCCCTTAGGCCTACATTTATACCAAAAATGGGATACAGCCCCTTGGGCTAGTTTTTTGAGCCACCCAGGCTAACAAGCTTATCATGCTTTGGGAGACACCCTGGCTAACAAGCTTTTTATGGCCCTTAGGCCTACATTTATACCAAAAATGGGATACAGCCCCTTGGGCTAGTTTTTTGAGCCACCCAGGCTAACAAGCTTATCATGCTTTGGGAGACACCCTGGCTAACAAGCTTTTTATGGCCCTTAGGCCTACATTTATACCAAAAATGGGAAACAGCCCTTGGGCTAATTTTTCCAGGCACCAATCCTATGCCTGCATCGTGGGCGGTGCTTGGACTATCATCCTGCTGGAGCCTGTTGAAGGGTCCCACTGTACGCTCCATACAAAACGCGTAGACGCGATGTGTAGCATGTAGACGTCCCAGCCTCTCACATGTGTGTTCATAATCTTGTTGCCATAGCAAGGCATAAAGTAACCCCCCAAACACAGGCACTGTTTGTCAGCAACAGTTGTATGTGGAGTCATGATTTGACACTTAGTAACCAAGGTGACTTCATGCGCCATGCGGGCCGTAAAGTACTTGCTAATGATGCTCTCTCCCCTGTCCCCCACGCCAACTGTCTCGGGGTAATCCTTGACTCCTCCCTCTCCTTCAAGCCCCACCTGTAGTCCCTAACCAAGTCCCTGTGACTCCAACTCAAAAATATTTAACCAATTCGGTCGTTCCTCAATCCTGACACTGCTGAAACACTCATAAATGCCCTCATCATCTCCCGCCTTGACTACTGCAACCTCCTTCGCATAGGTCTCCCTGCCAACTCTCTTGCACCTCTCCAATCTATACTAAACTCTGCTGCCCGACTAATCCATCTGTCCTCACGCTACTCACCTGTCTACACCCTCTGCCAAGCCCTTCACTGGGTCCCCGCCCCACAGAGAGCTCACTTTAAAACACTGATCATGACATTCAAAGCCTTACACAACCTATCCCCACCATACATCTCCGACATGATCTCCCGATACCATCCCTCACGCTACCTGCGTTCATCCAAAGAACTTCTCCGACACTCCCCCTCATCTCCTCTTCCCACAACCGCATACAGGATTTCTCCCGGGCATCAACCATGCTCTGTAACTCGCTGCCCCACCTCATCACTCACTCGCCTACCCTGGGAACCTTCAAGAAACACCTAAAGACTCACCTCTTCCGACAGGCCTACAACCTGCCATGACACCCCGCTACACGCCCCACGACCGACACCTTCCCCACCCTATTGTATCCCCACCCACCCCTCGTTGAATGTGAGCCCACGCGTACAGGGTCCTCTCCTGTTGTACCTCTATGACCTTATTGTCTATGTTTATTGTACTTCTCCTTGTGTACCTTATCCTCATGTAAAGCGCCATGGAACCTATCGGTGCTATATAAATAAATAATAATTATAATGATGATGACTTTAAGCCCACCCACAAAACAACCTACACATCCATTCCCTGAAAAAAGACAGACACAAAGCAGTTTTTGTAAACTGGGTATTATTCCGCCATAATGGTAAAAATGTCAGAATTTTTTTTTTTTTTTTTTTTTTTTTTTGGTACAACTTTGTAAACAGTAGGAAAATATAAGAAATAATAACATAAAGAAATTGTGCAATGCACATGAACACAAAATAAAAAACAAAAAAATAAGGGGTCTACAGCTGCTGGTAGGTTGCCGCATCCTCCGGCCTTGCCAGTAAAGTGACACCATCACCCTGGTCCTGCAAGAGGTCAAGGGCCCCATGAATGGCCTCCGGCAACCCTTGAGGGTGGATCCTCTGGGCAGGTGTGGGGAAAAATGGTAGGTCCCTGTTAGGTGGCCATTGTGGAAAGGTAGGTACAGGCCTCTGGGGTGGCACATGGCTGTCCCGGGGTGTGGGCCTGTCTTGTAGGTTGGAGTGTCTGAATTGCCACCCCTCCAAATAATTGAAAACCTCACCTGGGTGGTTTGGTGGGCGACTGGCGTCAAGCACAATCTGTAATGCTGACCTTGCCCGCAGTAGCCTGTGAAATGGAATTTCATCCAGGAATGGTATCAGACTGTGGGCAAAGTCAGCATTACTTTGTGCACGCCGTCTATTAGGTGACCCCGGGATCAGACCATGGCTGCTGTGAGGTGGGCATCCAGGTTCCTCCTCTTGCGGCCGGACATGCCCCAAAGCTGGGGTTGGTGCTGGTGGCGGCGGTGGTGGTGTTGGTGCTGGTGGCGGCGGTGGTGCTGTTGCTGGTGCTGGTGGCGGCGGTGGTGGTGGTGCTGGTGCTGGTGGCGGCGGTGGTGTTGGTGCTGGTGGCGGCGGCGGTGGTGGTGGCGCCGGCCGTGGTGGTGGTGGTGGGTTTTCTCCACGCCGCCTTCTGTTTGGCGGTGGAGGGTTCACAGCACGCCGCCCTCTGTAGTAAGCTTCTCTGTGGGTAAAGTAAAAAAAAATTTGGTGAATGCATTGCATTTGGAAACAAAAACATAGGTCAAACATTAAGTTGCACGCTTTTTAGACTCTGTGTATCTGTGTATTATTAATCAGATATTTGTTATTATTATGAAAGAATAACCAACTGTACATAACATAAAGGAATACGTGACTTTCTTTGCTAATTCCATACTAATACATAATTTTTCACCCCCTGATTACCACCCACCCCCCCCCCATCCCATCTAATCTAGACGATCAATAACACCAATGGTTCACATGAAAAAAAAAAGTCCCCCTGACTTCACTTTTAACTTGACATACTTAATTCACAAAACTTTTAGCTTATATCATCTATATAAAGCAGGGAAGGGGTTGAAAGGTATACAATATATATATATATAATCTATTTATATAATCGGGAGTTTGAAATTCCGGCACTGTAGCCTAATCCCAAACTCCTTAGCGTCACTGCGAGCGGAGACGCGTATGCGCCTTCGCGAGCCGCAGACGCTTAACTCACACAGCCGCTATAGCGTTTTCTCGAGCGGCCTCGCGCCCTCCGCTCACAGCAAGACCTGCGCCCCTCACAGCGCCCAATCCGCCCCGGCATGCTGGCATTTGTACTTCCCCCGTCTGTGCACCCACAGGTCTTAGCAGATCACTGATGCTGACAGCGGGGGGGGACAACACAGACAATCAAATCAGGAGGAGGTCAGTGTCAGGAGGAGATGACAGACGCCCGCCGGGGCCTGTGACACTGCAGAGGTCACAGCGGGGCTGTGTGTGCGGACAACGGGGAGGCCGGGGGCTACGGACGTACCGGACACGTCCTCTGCTCCTGGAGATGTGCCGCGGTTCCGCGCTCGCAGCGTATCTGACGCTGGAGCCGCGCTCACCACGCCCACACCACGCCCTCTGCCAAACAACCCACACCTCTCACTAACCTCCTGCAGCTAACCACACCCCATGTTTACCTTTGCCATGATGTCATTTAGCTGCGGCCGCTATCTTTAATAAGGTCAGAAATGATGGCAGTAATCGGATCTCTGCTCCCTCTAGCACGCCCCAACACTGTAGCACCATCTATTAACCCTATTCTCATCACCTATATACTCTGCTACCCACTGAGCCGCCTGTATACTCTGCTACCCACAGACCCGCCTGTATACTCTGCTACCCACAGAGCCGTCTTTATACTCTGCTACCTCAGACCCGCCTGTATACTCTGCTACCCACAGAGCCGCCTGTATACTCTGCTACCTCAGACCCGCCTGTATACTCTGCTACCCACAGACCCGCCTGTATACTCTGCTACCCACAGAGCCGTCTTTATACTCTGCTACCTCAGACCCGCCTGTATACTCTGCTACCCACAGACCCGCCTGTATACTCTGCTACCCACAGACCCGCCTGTATACTCTGCTACCCACAGAGCCGCCTGTATACTCTGCTACCTCAGACCCGCCTGTATACTCTGCTACCCACAGACCCGCCTGTATACTCTGCTACCCACAGAGCCGTCTTTATACTCTGCTACCTCAGACCCGCCTGTATACTCTGCTACCCACAGAGCCGCCTGTATACTCTGCTACCTCAGACCCGCCTGTATACTCTGCTACCCACAGAGCCACGTGTATACTCTGCTACCCACAGACCCGCCTGTATACTCTGCTACCCACAGACCCGCCTGTATACTCTGCTACCCACAGAGCCGTCTTTATACTCTGCTACCTCAGACCCGCCTGTATACTCTGCTACCCACAGACCCGCCTGTATACTCTGCTACCCACAGACCCGCCTGTATACTCTGATACCCACAGACCCGCCTGTATACTCTGCTACCCACAGACCCGCCTGTATACTCTGCTACCCACAGACCCGCCTGTATACTCTGCTACCCACAGAGCCGTCTTTATACTCTGCTACCTCAGACCCGCCTGTATACTCTGCTACCCACAGAGCCGCCTGTATACTCTGCTACCTCAGACCCGCCTGTATACTCTGCTACCCACAGACCCGCCTGTATACTCTGCTACCCACAGAGCCGTCTTTATACTCTGCTACCTCAGACCCGCCTGTATACTCTGCTACCCACAGAGCCGCCTGTATACTCTGCTACCTCAGACCCGCCTGTATACTCTGCTACCCACAGAGCCACGTGTATACTCTGCTACCCACAGACCCGCCTGTATACTCTGCTACCAACAGACCCGCCTGTATACTCTGCTACCCACAGAGCCGTCTTTATACTCTGCTACCTCAGACCCGCCTGTATACTCTGCTACCCACAGACCCGCCTGTATACTCTGCTACCCACAGACCCGCCTGTATACTCTGCTACCCACAGACCCGCCTGTATACTCTGCTACCTCAGACCCGCCTGTATACTCTGCTACCTCAGACCCGCCTGTATACTCTGCTACCCACAGACCCGCCTGTATACTCTGCTACCTCAGACCCGCCTGTATACTCTGCTACCCACAGAGCCAAAATGGAAACTAATGTATATATTTATAAATAATACTAAATGTACACAACAGTGCTGCAGACACATACCTTGGCATAGCGGCCACCGGGTGAAGGAAGGACAGCCGGTCATAAAAGTGGTAGTGGTTGAGCAATGGAGCGGCTCCCGGTTGTCTCTCTGAGTACTGCCGGTACTGCTTCTTATGCTGGTCCCGGCAGCTCCTCCACCGTTTTTTAAGATGGTCAACTGTGAAATGATTTGAAACCGGGTTTAGAGATGTGTAATATTTGAAACAACAAAAGTATGTGTACAAATCAACAATAACATTTTATTCATTTTGTGTGTGTAATGTGTATACAAGGCACAGTGACACGACAGTGTGGAACATCATCAACAGCATTACGGACATTGAGCTCACGTGGCCACAATCACAAATGAGGCAGGACACATGTCAACGCATAGAGAATGTAATAGTACGGGCACCAGTCTCTGGTCATTAGTGGTATTTATATACACCCAACCCCTTGGCCGAAAGAGCCAGGAGGATCAGACATTAAACTCATTGTACTGTTGTGACCCCATCCAAATATAGGCAACTATGCGGTGGAGCATGATAACACATTCAGGGTCCTGTATACCCTGCTATGGGGGCCCTGTATTCCCACTGCTGGGGGCCCTGTAAACCCACTGGGCCACTGTCTACCCACTGCTGGGGGCCCTGTATACCCACTGCTGGGGGGGCCTGTACACACACTGAGGGCCCTGTATACAGGGACTGACTGGCACCCTACAGTTTGGGTCGCAACCCTACCTCACTGGCCCGACACAGGTGAGGACGGGGGGTGGGGGGGGTGATGACTGGCGGCCGCCTCACAGTCACCGCAGCTCCCGCATTATCCTATGGCTCGCTCCCAGCCGCAGCCTCGCGCTCCTCACAGCCGCTCGCTAACAGTCGCAGCCGCACGCCACTCACAGACGCTCACTCCCGGACGCAGCCGCGTGCTGATGACGTCATCGCGCGGCCAGGAGCTTCCGTTTCCGCCTGCTGCTTCAGGGACATGCGGATTATTCATGCTCCTGCAGCCGCATGACCCGTGGCACCTGGGCCAGTCCGCCCCTGCCTGTATACCACAATATGGGGGCATGTATACCCAGCTGGGGGCCTGTATACTCTGCAGGGGGAGGTGTATACTCTGCTGGGGGGCTGTCTACCAGTGATAGCCGCTGTATACCAGGATGGCGGTGAATATGTTTTCATAGTTTTTCGGGGCAAAAATAGGGGGGGTCGGCTTATACACGGGTCGGCTTATACACGAGTATATATACAGTAAATGCAATATATAACGTGTGAACTCATTTAACTTACTTAGATTGCTCTGTTCCTCATGGTCACTCCGATGGAACGCAGGGAACATCTCTTGGGCGATCTCTCTCCAGGCTGTATTAATTAGGGTCGTATCCCCATACTCAGGATCTGTAGGGAGCCATAGAAATGGACGAGCCTCCACAAGTGCAATAAGACGCAGTGTGTTCACCATGCCACGTCCTGCTGCCATGATTGCACTGATGAATGGATCGCTCTGTGTGTGCGCCTGTCAGCGCGACTCGCTTCCTGTTTCCTTAAACCATGGTGTGTGCTGGAGAATCCCTTCCCTCGCATCATCGGCTACAAGCCTCAAAATAAGAGAAAAACCAGCGAGTTTGGACTCGCACACTTTCAGAGACACATCAGCGAGTTGTAAATGTCATTATTCGCTATTACTCGGGTCCCTATTCATTAACATTGGACTCGCTGGACTCGCAACGAGTCCCGAGTCCTTGACTCGGACTCGTTGGGGTCTTGCGATTCCGAGTCTTTTCGGACTCGCCCATCTCTAAGGTTAAACCCTGAACTGACAACTCACAGGGATATCACATTGTTGTTAAAGTGCAATTCCTCCCTGTGGCGCCTAACCAGTGGGGCGCCACACAAACATAGTGCAATGCTGCAGATTTGCACAAATTTGTAGCATTGGGTTATATTGTGTTTGTGTAATGGACTGAAAAACGCTGACAGCATTTGCCAGTGTGTTTCAACAAACACATACTTACACACGCATGCCTATTTTGGCATGCGTTAGTATGCGTTTGTTGAATGAAGGCCTATGAATGCGTTAACACATCCGATACATTGCGTTTGTGCTGCTGTCAAACAGATGCATTAAATGCACAGAACAAATGTAATATGGACCCACCCTAACATAGAGAAAAAAAACCTAAACAAGATAGAAACAGGTACACCTTAAGGGCCACGTCACACCTGGTGACGGGGCTGGAGATGTCGGCGGCGACTGGCGGGAGCGCGCACGTTTTTGGCACCCCGCCAGCATCGCTGTCCCTCATTTACATGAGGCGACACCTCCAGCGCCGCGCCGGCGAACTGTCAGGCGGCATCTCCGCTGGGGTGTCTGAAAACCCCAGCAGCGATGCAGGACAATGGGAGCCTATGATCACCACTATAGCCTTCAATATTACCAATAGTTGAGTTATTACCTGCTCCAGAGCTTACTGCAGAACAAGCAAATATTGTCCCGGATGAATTTTTTTTACATACATCGCCTGTGCTTTTTATCACATTTTTCAAAATGCATAGTGCCTACAGTGAAATATTGTGGTGGCAGTATCCTTATCTGGGGCTGCATAAGTGCTCCTTGTGTTGGGAAGCTATATTTTATACATTTGATTGATAGTATTATGAATTCTCAGATGATGCTACCATCACTCCTTGCCCTTGGTAGACGAGCACTTTTCTAACACGACAATGATCCAAAACATACATCTGTTGCATTTCTGAAGAAGAGGAGGGTTAAAGTGATTTAGTAGCCAAGTGAGCTCTTTCAAAAAACCAATGGGGAATTCTGAAGAGACAAGTTGAGCTTCACTCATCCAGCATTCAGGCTCTAAAAGAGGTAGCTCTTAAAGAATTTAAAAATATAGATCTTGCAACATGACACCAACTTGTTCATTCCATGCCCAGAAGACTTGGTGACATCTATAAAACTCAAGGTTGTCATGATCATCATTAGCCAATAATTTTTTGAATTACAGCACTGAATATTCTGGTTGGGTGCCAATATGTGATACTCAGCTTTCAGGATAGGAAAAAAGGAATGGATATTCCATATCAAATAGCTAAAAAAATAATAATTAAAAGAATTGAACTATTTATCATATGTATGTAAATTAGTAGTAGTTAAAAAAAACTAGTACACATTTTGGCCAGGTACGGCTTTCCCCAGGTACATAAAAGAATGTAACATTTTATTGAATTAGACTTGTTTTGAGAAATCATTCATGTATGTATTACGTAGACTGGTAAAGGGGAATTCCGGGGAGAGAAAATGTTTTAGTATAGTTCCTGCCCTCCTACATGATGAAGCAGAGCTGTAAACTGCAGTTCTAGGATCTATAGATCTCTTATAAATTGATAAAAGCATACCTGCTCCTCTGCTATGACGCCCCTCATGGGACAGAGAATTATCTGTCATGTCATGTCTGCTTCATGTCGGGGGTGTGGATGCTGGGAGCTGCATGATCATCCTACATTCCAGCCCACTCACATTTCTGTACAATGAGAGGGAGTGACAGGGGGCGTGGCCCCATGCTCACATTACAATCATGTCTCTGATATACCATTCATTGTGACGGGGGGGGTCTAGGCTTCAAATAGCAATTATTTCACCAAGCAGATACAAATGCATGCTGTGATTCTCTGCTGTATGATGATGCATAATGTGTAATGGTATTGTGAGGCTAGGAGCAGAGGTAAAGCACTACACTTATTGATTTAGCTCTGCATGGTTTCCCCTCCCCAATAGGAACACGGTAGCTTCCTATCCCTCCAACTTTCAATGGATCATCATCATCCTCACTGGTGTGTAGGATGATCCTGCAGCCCCCAGGGCCCACGCCCCTGACACACCTTCTGTTCTTTGCTGCTGCATGAAGCTCTCAGGCTGAAATTTTCTGTCCCATAAGGGAGGGGGGGAATCAAAGGAGCAGGTATGATTTTATTGATTTATAAGCGATCTATAGATCCTACAACTGCAGTGTACAGCTCTGCTTCATCATGTAGGAGGGCAGGAATTTTACTAAAAAGCTTTCTCTGCCTGGAGTTCCCCTTTAATAAGCATTGAATTGATGGTGAATTACTTCCTCAATTATTGGTATAATTATTGATGAGGTTGTCTGTACTTACTTTAGCAGTATTTAGAGCTGAGCCATAGCCAGTAGAAAATCCACAGCCAATCAAGCAGACTTTCTCTAGTGGAGCATCCTCATGTATTTTAGCAACAGAAATATCATCAACTACGGTGTATTCTGTGAAAGTGCTAGTACCCAAGAAGTTGTAAACACCGATCCCTTTGCAGGTAAATCTGCTGGAGTTGTCCAATAGTTTGCCATCAAATTTGCCAAAGCTAGTTAGAATAGAAACACAATCAAATGCATTAACACTACAGCTTTAGGTCATATTGTACAATGCCTTGTTGAAAACCTTAGCTTAATTAATACCTATAATTTTACATAGATATCTAGTTACCAGCAGGGGCATAACTACAACCAGTGCAGGGATTGCAACTGCACTGGGGCCCTGGAGCCAAGGGGCCCCAAAAGTCCCTTTGACCTATAGAAAAAACTATTCTTATTGAAAGATTTGCTATAACTGAGAGCATATGGAGCTTTCGCATCAGGGCCCATGAGCTTGAAGTTACGCCACTGATTACCAGCTGTTCCTCTGAATCCAGCATTGTTTGTTTTTTTCCTGTGCCTCTTCATTCCTGAAAGATGGCATGTCTTTCTTTTGGTGCTTTTTATGGAAATATAGTCTTGTTAGCTTAAAGCGTAACCGTCATTTAAATTTTTATTTAATAGTAATCTAGGACAAGTGAACATAATCAACTTTCCTATTTACTTTATTAATGAAATCAAGTGGGAAACCACTAATAAAAACCTTCCACAAGCTGCCTCAACAGGCTGTGTGTGAAGCTAAAACTCTCCTCACCCCAGTCTTCAGGGGCGTGGCCTAAACTGAGTTCACAATACAGATTATAACACTGTTAAATTACCTCATGACAGCATCCTGCTGAGCTCAAACAGCTCCTGACAGCTAGTATGAGGTGTTATCTGACTGCTTCTTTACATGGCCTCTGCTTTGTGCTCTGTGATAAGCCCAGCTTCACACTACAATGGTTGCCCTGTCAGGCAGTGTCCGGTGCTTTGCAGGAGGCATCAGACACAGCCTGACAGCTCTGGACAAATAGAACCGGAGAGTTAATATGCCCTCCGGTCCTGTTCATAGCCGGATGCTGCAGAGCGCAGCTGTGGTAGCTGTCCCCTGCTGAAATGGTGCTGAACCACTTCACAGGGGACAGCTCCCTGGTGCTGACGTTCAGCGTAGCTCACACTGAACTTCAGCTGCTAGTGTCCTGTTACCGGATCCTCCAAGATAGGGGCAATCCAGCGCCATAGACTCCCATGTTAGGGAGCACCGGATTGCCCCAGATCCCTAAGGATCGGTGAGGATCCAATTTGGGCATATTTTTCGCCCCAGACACAAAAACGTTGCAAGCAAATCCGAATACACCAAGATCCTCCCGGACAGATGGAAACCGGATGGCAGATAGCTGCCATCCGGTTCCATCCGGCCCCATAATGTCAAATCGGGAATAATGTCAAAATCGGGTCCAGGGCTGTCTGGTTCACCCCGGACTGGCCTGGACCTGATTGTACCGTGGTGTGAAGCCAGCTGGTTTCACACTGCAGTTTTTTTTTCCTGATCAGGTTCGATCAGGTTTGTGTGTCAAAACCAGGAGTGTCTCCAAAACTTAGAACAGATGTGAATCTTTCAATTATAGGTTTTTTTCTGCATGTTTTTCTCCTGGTTTTGGCATACAAACCTGATTGAACCTGATAAGGGAAAAAACTGCAGTGTGAAACCAGCCTAACATGGAGCAGAGCAATATGCATGGAGGTGACAACATGAAGTAATTTGAGAGTCTTATCAGCTCTATTGCTCTATTGTGAAGACGCATAGGCCACGCCCCTGTAGATAGAGGTGAGGAGAATTTTAGCTTCACTCAGAGCCTGCTGAGGACATCTTGTGGAAGTTTTTTTATAGTGGCTTGCCTCCTGATTTCATTAATTTAAGTAAATGGGAAAGTTGATTATATTCGCTTGCTCTATATTACTATTAAATAAAAATGTAAATTATGGTTACGCTTTAACCCTATAATGCATATTTCCTATTTTCTGCAGAATTACTTTAGAATATTGAAACTCTAGGTATTCCACAAGTATGTCGTTGTTGGTACTATCCAGTTGTTTATATAATTTTATGTGATAGGAATTTTGGTATAAACAATGTTTTTTTGGGGAGCCCCATATACAGGGGCAGACTGGTCCACCGGAGCATTGGGAGAACCTCCGGTGGACCCCAAGTCCCGATAGTTATACCCCCAAACTCCGCCCTTCCTACCCACCGGGGCCCTGTAGGGAGAAGAGAGGGCCCCCCGGTCCGAAAATATTGCTAATCATATTGGGAGCACTGCCAATATGATTAGTGACTGGCCCTCTCTGCAGCGGCAGAGCAGGGAGAGTGATCTCCCTACTCTGCCTGCTGCCGCAGTGCTGCTCAGCCTCCTATGCTCAGTGACACTGCAGGCGCATGCGCAGGAGGTCAGTTCAGGGTGATGACGCCATGGCCCTGGGACTGCTTCCTGTGTGCACCGAGTTCCAGCTCTCAGGGTGCTGTGGAGGACAAACCATCACCCCAGGCAGCATTGTAGCAACGGCTGTGACATAAATGAGTATGGGGGCCAGGGAGAGCCTGTAATTGGCTCAGTGGCTGAGACTGAGGCTGGCAAGACAAGCTACTGGGCAATGTGCATGATTACAATGTCCATTGCCAAGCATGTCCTGCAAGCCTCTGTTGTACTATTATGCCCAGCATGTACTACCACCAGTGGCTGGCAGGGCATGGTGAGCATGAAAGTACCAGAGAGGCTGGCAGGAAATACTAGTCATGAATCATGCCTAGTATGTCCTGCCAGCCTCCATGGAACTTTCATGGTCATGCAGCATGTCCTGCCAGCTACTGGTGGTAGTACTAGCATGATAGTACCACCAGTGGCTTACAGGACATGGTGGGTGGCCATGATAGTACCACAAAGGCTTGCAGGACATACTAGGCATGAATCATGCCTAGAATGTCCTGCCAGCCTCTGTGGCACTTTCGTCCTCATACAGCATGTCCTGCCTAGAATGTCCTGCCAGCCTCTGTGGCACTTTCGTCCTCATACAGCATGTCCTGCCAGCAACTGATGGTAGTACTAGCATGATGGTACCACAGTTGCTGGCAGTACATGCTATAATGTCAAGCATGCCCTGCTAGCCACTTGTGGTGGTGGTACTAGCCGCATGATAGTACCACCACCAGTAGCTTGCAGGACATGATGGGCATTATAGTACCACAGAGGCTGCCAGTACATACTGGGCAATGGGCGTAATAGTGCCACAAAGGCTGGGAGGACATAATTGTAAATCAGCACAAATGCAATGTACTGTAGACTTGCAGTGCAAAAACGCATACTAACGCTTGCAAAAATAGGCATGCGTTTGAAAGTATACATTATTTGCAATGCACAGGAAAACACGGTCGGAGGCTGGAGCCCAGGCTGTAAAGTGAGCACATCTCCCACTCACAGCTGCGTTATAGTGTTATTCTGTGCCTGCTCATCTCTGTCAGCAGACATATTTGTCTGATGGCAAAGATGTAGCAGAGCAGAAGATAGAAGACCCATGGATTACGTGAGAGTGAGGATTTTTTTTAATTAAAGATGGAGTCCCTAAATGTGTTTTGTGTTTTATTTTTATTTTTTTAGAAATGTCTCTGTGTTGTGTTTTTTTTTCTGTTTACTAGAAATTCATGGTGGCTATGTCTAATTTGGAATCACACAATGAATTTCAGGCTTAGTACCAGCTGATAATACAATTCTGGTACTAACCCCATTATTACCCAGCATGCCACCCCCCCACCAGGGCCACTGGAAGAGCTGGATAAAGCGCCTGGAAATGGTGCTCTGATGAATTCACCAATTCCATGGGTGGTTGCAGGCTGCGGTTTTCAACATGGGGGCCCAGAACTCTTGGGCCTTACCATGCTGAGAATCCCAGCTCCCAGCTGCCTGGTTTTACCTGGCTGGCTATCAAAATATGGCAGGATCCCACGCATGTTTTGTTAAATTATTTTTTTAAATAATTAAAAAAAACATTGGGCTTTCCTGACTTTTGATCACCAGCCAAGGTAAAGCCAGGTACCTGGAGGTGGCAGCCCATAGCTGCCTGCTTTACCTGCGCTGAGAAACAAAAATTCTGTGGAGTGCTGTGTCATTTTTTTAATTATTATTTATTTATTTTCACACTTCTATATGTGTGACAGGCCCAACAGCTAATCACAGACGCTGACACAGAGAACGGGCGTCTGTGATTGGCTGCTTGAGTGACCTGAAAGCAGCCCATACATAGTACCATACTAGAGTGTATGGGCTGATTATAGATTACTCGAACAGCCAATCACGGACGCCCATCCTCTTCGACAGCATCTGTGATTGGCTGTTGCGTCTGTCACACATATAGACTTGTGAAAAGAAATAATTTTTAAAAACATGATGTAGCACTCTGCAGAATTTTTGATTTTCACTGCAGATAAAGCGGACAACTACGACCTGCCACCCCCAGCTGCCGGGCTTTACCTTGGCTGGTGATCAAAAGACAGAGAAGCCTAATATTTGTTTTAAACTTATTTAAAGTATTAAAAAAAAAATGTGTGGGCTCCCGCCATATGTTGATCTCCAGCCAGATAAAACAAGGCAGCTGGGAGCAGGGATACTCAGCATGGTAAGGCCCCCCCACGCTGAAAATCGCAGCCCACAGCCACCTCTGAAAATGGCACATTCATCATAGCACCATTTCCAGGCACTTTACCCGACTCTTCCAGCAGCCCAGCTGGTGGGTGGCACCCTGGGTAATAATAGGCTGAGTACCAGCTCAGCTTTGTATTATCAGCTAGGACTAAGCCCGAAATGTATGGTGTCATGCCAAATTAGACATGGCCACTATGAATTTCTAGTAAACAGAAAAAAACACTGACATTTTTTTCATTGAAAATAAAACACAAAACACATTTAGGGACTCCCAGTGCATTAAGATAGATGAAGCCGCACACGTTCGGTATAAATAATGCATTGGGCATATACTGAACATGTGCGGCTTCATCTATCTTAATGCACTGGAAGTGATGTACCTTAGTACAAGGAATTGTGCACCGGAGGGCTGCCTGGAAGCCGCGTGGGACACAGGATCCTGCAGGGACTGCGGAGTGGAAATCTATGATCGACGGCACCCGAGCACCGGAGGGTTGTGCTGGCCACACTTCAGAAAAGACATTTAGGAACTCCATCTTTAATAAAAAAAAATCCTCACTCCGACGTAGTCCATGGGTCTTCTTTCTTCAGCTCTGCTACATCTTTGAAATCAGACAAATATGTTTGGTGATAAAGATGAGCAGACACAGAATGACACTGGAGCACTGTTACTGTGTAGTGCGGCACTGTCGCTTTTTTTAAAATTTGATGTAGTGTAGAAATCTTGGGAAAAGTGTGGATTGTGTTCTGTAAGTGATCATTTATAGATAACTGTTATTTTCTGCAGATAAGTCCTGCACAGAAGACGTTATATTGGTCTGCAACAGATAAAGAACTTACCTAGAGACATTACTAGTGAGTATGTGTATTACCTATACACACACACTGACATTATATACAGAGCTTCTGTGTATAATGTCACTGGTGATGACTGTATTAGCTGTACACAGACCCAATATATAGAGCTTTTTACATTTTTATTATTTTATGTGGTGGCACTATGTGCTTTGGTCATGACATGACGATATTTGTCCCTTGCATGTGGTATTATTCGGTCACTATGTGGTGGTAATATGTGGTGTGATGGTGTGGCAGTATTTATACCTTGTATGTGGTAGCATTTGATCACTATGTGGTGGTAATATGTAATCTGGTCACGGTGTGGTATTTCTGCCTTCTATCTGGTATTATTGGTCTTGGTAGAGTGGATTGTGGTTGGTCATTTGTTTTATATGATATCAATAAGGGGAAACTTCTTTATTTCCAATAGATATTAAATACTAGGATGTTTAAGCCCTCCCTGTCCTGTGGCACAGCAGCACAGATGCTTTTACAGGGGTTCACCAGAGAAAGAAAGTTTAGTATTTGGTGAGATTTTCACCTCAGTATTCATAAGACAAAACCAGGAGTGGGTGAGAAATACCGCACTTAAAAAATTATCTCTGATTGCTTCACTCCTGGTTTTGTCTTACAAATACTGAAGTAAAAAACTCACCAAATACTCAAAGTGCCACATTCTTCAGATGGTGCGGTTTCCACTGGTCGGATTCCACCTATATATAAGTGATCACCTTCCTAACCAGTGTATTGCTGATAACGTGTTTTCACCAAAAAATCCCTTTAATGCAAACTATAGCAATTGTACATCTCGGTTACAGTAAGCGCAAAGTGATGTGCAGGAGCCACCTGTGTTTTACAGTCCACGCTCCACTATAATGGGTATAACGGCTAACAGGTATTTGCATATAGCTGAAGGGAGGGTGTGCCCGGGTTGGCCCGTGGAGTCAATTTCCCTGGTGGGCCCCAGACACCCCAGTCTAACACTGCCCATATATGTCATGCATTCTAGGGTTGAGGGACAAGACACCCACAAAATTAGGCACAAGAACAAAAAAACTACAACATCAGCATTTAGACCAGGTAAAAAAGATAAAAGCATTGTCTTGGAAGGCGACAGTTTAATCACAATATCATTATTACCTTAGTAAGTTAGCACCTATCTATAGACTTGGTTATAGCATGGATATTAGAATTGAGCCACTAAAACTGAGCAGTTAGCAATCAATTTATTGTCTTTAGGATTGCTGAAGATAGCTGCTGTACCTGTCCTGTTGTCTCATAGACATGAAATGGAGTGATGTGGTACACATCCACAGGTGTCACTACATTATGATGGGGAAATTTAGAGCCATGTTCTTGGAATTAGTAATGGTCCCTGAGGTTGGACTCAGAAACATGTTGTGATATTGTAGATAATAGTTGCAGTATATTTGTCACGCGCTGTCCAGCGCTGAGTATCTGTGGTCTATTCTAGATGTCGCTGTAATTTAAACTGTGTGAAATTCCCTCTAGTACTGCATGAGTTAATATCAGTTCTATTGCCATGTCCTGGTGTATGTGAGGTTAACGTGTGAGTCTCCTCCCCCTAGCCTATAAGTAGCCTCTCCTTCCACCAGGTGGTGCTGCTGATATAGTTTTACTTTATACCTGGAAGCCGTGTTATGTAGACCTATTTGTTTGTGCTTCTGAAGTCCTTTCCTTTGAGGTTGCTGCACCCTGTTTCAGTGGAGGAGGTGAGGGGGAATAGTGCAGGGCTGGTGGAGGAGTTAGGGCTTTGGGTGCAGACCCGAACCTTCTCACCATCAGAGATACCTTCGGGGTAAGGACTATTCAGGGTTCCCAGTCTAGGGACAGATTAGTTTTCCTTGGTTACCCTGTCCATAACTGCCATTCCCTCACCAGCATTTCCATTACACCGCAATAATATTCCAAGTAAAACAGTTAGTTCTCATACAATATATACATTATGATTAATTCTGTTGAAAACTGTAAATCTGCAAAAACAGAAGCTTAGATGAAATTTAGCCCATTACCAACATCTGCTGTACAATCATGCTGCATGTCAGGTCCAGTGTATGATGCGGGTTCAGGAGCAGAGCCTGCATCAGCCCTAGCAGATTAAGGTATTGATATAAAGAGATCATCTGCCTCAAACAGCAGCCATTAAAGCTGACATTAAAATTAAAGAACTGCAGTCGTGCCCGGGCAACCATTTGGTCACCCATTAGCTTCTCCTGAGACTTAATTTCAATGTCGATTGCCATAGCAGCCAGTGGCCAGCTGAAGGCATCTTTGCCTGTTATGAATGTACTCCTCTGAAGACCAACCTGAGTCTGGGGTTCATAGATTTTCTCTATATACTCCAATACAATGCACCCCATCGTGATTGAAATAAACAGAAATGTAGGTATTTCTGCAAATTTATTAAAAAGGAAAGACTGAAATATTACATGGTCATATGTTTTCAGACCCTTTTCCCAGTATTAATTGGAAGCATCCTTTAGAGCTAGTACAGCCATGAGTCTTCTTGGGAATGATGCAACATGTTTTTTCACACCTGGATTTGGTGATCCTCTGCCATTCTTCCTTGCAGATCCTTTCCAGTTCCATCAGGTTGTATGGTGACTGTTGGTAGACAGCCATTTTCAGGTCTCTCCAGATATGCTCAATGGGGTTTAGGTGAGGGTTCTGTCTGGGCCAGTCAAGAATGGTCACAGAGTTATTCCCAAGTCATTCCTTTGTTGTTTTCACTGTGTACTTAGGGTCATTGTCTTGTTGGAAGGTGAACCTGTGGCCAATTTTGAGGTCCAGAGTACTCTGGAAGAGATTTTCATCTAAGATATCTCTGTACTTGGCCACATTCATCTTTCCTTCAATTGCAACCAGTCATCCTGTCCCTGCAGCTGAAGAACACCCCCATAGCATGATGCTGCCACCACCATGCCTCACTGTTGGGATTGTATTGGGTAGGTGATGAGCAATGCCTGGTTTTCTCCATACATACCGATTAGAATTATCACCAAAAAGTTCTATCTTCATCTCATCAGACCAGAGAATCTTATTTCACATAGTCTGGGAGTCCTTCATGTGTTTTTTTACAAACTCTGTGCAGGCTTTCTTATGTCTTGCACTGTGGAGAAGCTTCAGTCGGGACACTCTGCCATAAAGGCACGACTGGTGGAGGGCTGCAGTGATAGTTGACTTTGTGGAACTTTCTCCCATTAGGGTCTGAATACTTATGACCATGTGATATTTCAGTGTTTCTTTTTTTAATAAATTTGCACAAATATCTACATTTTTGGTTTTTTTTCAGTCAAGATGGGGTGCAGAGTGTACATTAATGAGGAAAAAAATTAACTTTTTTGAAGTTACCAAATGGCTACAATAAAACAAAGAGTGAAACATTTAGAGGGGTCTGAATACTTTCCATACCCACTATATATATATATATATACATATATATACATATATATATATATAATATAAAGAAAAGAACAGAACAGCATAGTTTTCTATGTTCAGGTACAAGGCCCTCCTACCACAATCCAAGGTTTGTAGATACTGGAAAAATTGGATGGCAGAACTTCCCTTAGAAAAGCAAAGGTGGATTTTATTCACCCAGGAACTGCAACGTTTTGGCTGGAAGCTTCCAACTGAAACGTTGCAGTCCCTGGGTGAATAAAATCCACATTTGCTTTTCTAAAGGAAGTGCTGCCGTCTATTTTTTCAAGTGTATATATATATATATATATATATTATATATATATATATATATATATACTAGCTGTGAGCCCGATTCTAAAGAATCGGGAGTCTAGAATCTGTATATAATATTTTTAAGAGTTGTAAATACTAGACTTAAACACCAGCCGGGGGAGCAAGAACAGCGGGGGTGAGGATGGAGCGAGCGAGGCAGGATGGAGCGAGCAGGGCAGGAAGGAGCGAGCGGGGCAGGATGGAGCGAGCGGGGCAGGATGGAGCAAGCGGGGCAGGATGGAGCGAGCGGGGCAGGATGGAGCGAGCGGGGCAGGATGGAGCGAGCGGGGCAGGATGGAGCGAGCAGGGCAGGATGGAGCGAGCGGGGCAGGATGGAGCGAGCGGGGCAGGATGGAGCAAGCGGGGCAGGATGGAGCAAGCGGGGCAGGATGGAGCAAGCGGGGCAGGATGGAGCAAGAGGGGCAGGATGGTGGGTGGCGCGGCAGGATGGAGGCGGAGGGGCAGGATGGAGGCGGAGGGGGCAGGATGGAGGTGAGTGGCGCAGGATGGACCGAGCGAGGCAGGATGGCGAAGGCGGGGCAGGATGGAGCCGGAGGGGCAGGATGGAGCCGGAGGGGCAGGATGGAGACGGCAGGGCAGGATGGAGACGGCAGGGCAGGATGGAGACGGTAGGGCAGGATGTTGGGGGGGGCAGGATGGTGGTGGGGGTGCGGGATGGAGTTGGGGGGGCAGGATGGTGTCGGGGGGGGCAGGATGGATATGGGGGGGGGGCAGGATGGAGGCGCTCCTCCAGACCCCCTCCGCTCCCCGCGGCCGCCGTCCCTCTGGGCCTCCACTCTGTGCGGCCCCCCTCCCTCTGGGCCAGCACCCCCCCCTCCCCACCGGAACTTCATGGTGATAATAAAAAAAAAAAAAAAACCTCAGTGAGGATACTTACCCTCCGGCGGCTCGCTCCACCTGTCTTGTAGCTTCCAGGATAGGACCTGTCGTTGGCTGGGAAACCGATGAGCTTGGGGTGAGTGGGCAGAGTGGGGGATGAGTGGGCAGAGCAGGGGTTAGTGGGCAGAGTCATTGGGCAGAGCAGGGGTCAGTGGGCATAATCAGTAGTCAGAGCAGGGTGAGTAGGCAGAGCTGGGGTCTGTGGGCAGAGCTGGGGTGAGTGGGCAGAGTGGGGGGTCAATGGGCAGAGTGGGGGGTCAGTGAGCAGGATTGGGGGGTCAGTGGGCAGAGCAGGGTGAGAGCGGGGGTCAGTGGTCAGAGCAGGGGTTAGTGGGCAGAGTGATTGGGCAGAGCAGGGGTCAGTAGGCACAGCAGGGGTTAGTGTGAAAAATTAGTGGGCAGAGCAGGGGTGAGTGGGCAGAGTGAGTGAGCAGAGCAGGGGTCAGCGGGCAGAGCGGGGGGTGACTGGGCAGAGCAGGGTTTAGTGGGCAGAGCATGGTCAGTGGGCAGTGTGAGGGGTCAGTGGGCCGAGCAGGGTGAGTGTAAGGGGTGAGTGGGCAGAGCAGGGTCAGTGGGCAGTGTGAGGGGTCAGTGGGCCGAGCAGGGTCAGTGGGCAGAGTATGGTCAGTGGGCAGAGTGGGGGTGAGTGGGCAGAGAGGGGGTCAGGGAGCAGAGAGTGGGGTGAGTGGGCAGAGCAGGGTCAGTGGGCAGAGTGTGGGTGAGGGGGCAGAGAGGGGGTCAGGGGGAAGAGTTGGGGGGTCAGTGGGCAGAGTGGGGGTCAGTGGGCAGAGTGGGGGTTAGTAGTCCGATTGGGGGTCAGTGGGCAGAGTGGAGGTCAGGGGCAGAGTGGGGGGCAGTGGGCAGAGTGGGGGTGAGGGGGAAGAGTTGGGGGGTCAGGGGGAAGAGTTAGGGGGTCAGGGAGCAGAGTGGGGGGGTCAGGGGGCAGAGTGGGGGGGTCAGGGGGCAGAGTGGGTGTCAGTGGCAGAGAGGGGGTCAGGGGGCAGAGTTGGGCGGTCAGGGGGCAGAGTGGGGGTCAGTGGCAGAGTGGGGGTGAGGGGGCAGAGTGGGGGTGAGGTGGCAGAGTGGGGGTGAGGGGGCAGAGTGGGGGTCAGTGGGCAGAGTGGGGGTCAGTGGGCAGAGTGGGGGTCAGTGGGCAGAGAGGGGGTCAGGGAGAAGAGTAGGGGGGTGAGTGGTCAGAGTGGGGGTCAGGGGCAGAGTGGGGGTCAGTGGGCAGAGTGGGGATGAGGGGGCAGAGTGGGGGTGAGGGGCAGAGTGGGGGTGAGGGGGCAGAGTGGGGTGAGGGGAAAGAGTTGGGGGGTCAGGGGCAGAGTGGGGGTGAGGGGGCAGAGTGGGGGTGAGGGGGCAGAGTGGGGGTGAGGGGGCAGAGAGGGGGTCAGGGGAAAGAGTTGGGGGGTCAGGGGCAGAGTGGGGGTCAGTGGTCAGAGTGGGGGTCAGTGGTCAGAGTGGGGGTCAGTGGTCAGAGAGGGGGTGAGGGGGCAGAGAGGGGGTCAGGGGAAAGAGTTGGGGGGTGAGGGGCAGAGTGGGGGTCAGTGGTCAGAGTGGGGGTCAGTGGTCAGAGTGGGGGTCAGTGGTCAGAGTGGGGGTGAGGGGGCAGAGAGGGGGTCAGGGGGAAGAGTAGGGGGGTGAGTGGTCAGAGTGGGGGTCAGGGGCAGAGTGGGGGTGAGGGGGCAGAGTGGGGGTCAGGGGGAAGAGTTGGGGGTCAGTGGGCAGAGTAGGGGGGTGAGTGGTCAGAGTGGGGGTGAGTGGTCAGAGCAGGGTCAGGGGCAGAGTGGGGGTCAGTGGGCAGAGTGGGGGTGAGGGGGCAGAGTTGGGGGGTCAGTGTGGGGGTGAGTGGGCAGAGCAGGGTCAGGGGCAGAGTGGGGGTCAGTGGGCAGAGCGGGGGGTGAGGGAGCAGATCGTGGGTCAGTGTGCAGCGCAGGGGGATGAGTAAGCAGAGGAGGTTAGATCGGGACAGGACCTTTGATGACGTCACGGTCATGTGAACTGTGATTCCGCCCATCATCGTGACATCATCAGAGGTCCTGAAGCCCCATGAAAAGAGATCGCGGCTGGCTGGATGGAGCTGCGGTAAGAGTCGGGGGGGTGACCCGAGAGTGGAGGGGGGCTATGGTGACAGGCGGGGGGTGACCGGAGAGTGGAGGGGGGCTATGGTGACAGGCAGGGGGGTGATGGGGCAGTGGGGGGAAGTGTTGTGACAGGCGGGGAGCGCGGGCAGGAGGAGCTTTATATATACTTGCCGTAGCGCTACTTCCGTTTGGCAGCCACGTCCACGACGACGGAAGTAGCGCCGAATATGACGGAAGTGAGCTACGGCAATTATATATAAGATATATATATATATATATATATATATATATATATATATATATGTATATATTATGCATTTCTTTCTTACTATTCAACTACGTTTAGAGTTTTCATTTATCTTTTTTCCAGTACATTGTATAGAGAAATGGATGGTCATTCAAAACAACTCATCCCACACAAAAATAAGCCTTTATATTGATATATAGATTGACTGAAAATAAACAAAAATTGGCTGTGGTGGTAAACAAATATTGTTAATACATACGAGTTTTTGTAGCAGAGATTGCTGTCTGGATTTAGGCAAGTTCTGCATTTTCCACATTGAGGAACAATCAGCGGTATGACCTTGTCTCCTGTTAAGATTAAAAACACATGTTGTTTGGCTTTCGTTGACATCTTCATGAATATTCCAATCAAAGGTATTTTAATCATAGATATAGACCATAAAAATGGTTGATCACAGGCTATGTTAGTCCCTTAATTTGTACAAAACAACAGGTACCAACCTATTCAAGAATTTTAATCAAGGTCATTACAACATGGAGGAAGTCTGGTTCTGCTGTCACCACCTAAAGAGTTGGAACTAAGGGGTACGTATTCTCCTTCTGGAGAGGAACATGACAAGTCTGGTATACCATTACGAGGACACTTAAAAGACTGCAATGTTTCTCTGGGAAATTAAAAATGCTAATTACTTCTTCAGTGAAGAAGAGGAAATAGGAAAAAATCCAACTTCATCAGAACGGAACGCTTTATTTTCATTTGCGGCTCTATGGAAGCTCTACAAGGCAGTTGTTTTTCATGAAAACGTTAAGCACAGCACACAGCTATGCATTTCCGGTTTTATACGCACCCTTAGGGTACGGACACACATCCGAGTTTAAAAATGGTCCGATTCTCGGATCCGAGTGTTGGACGAGTGTCATCTGACTTTTGCTCAGTGTGGCTTGTGAGTGCTGTCCGAGTGCAATCAGTTTTTTTTCTCAGCAGTTATTACTGTATAATCATTTACAGGAACATTTGTACAATTGTCTGAGCTACAGAATGGTAATGTATCAATTAAAACTCGCATCAGACTCAGATGGTGCAAGTGTGGTCCGAGTGCAATCCGTGTTTTTTGTCGGACCCATAGACTTGCATTGGCGAGGCTTGTCCGTGACTCGCATAGAATCGGAACATGTTGCGATTGACTCGCAATCCGAGAATCGGATGCGGAAAAAAGCGTATGAGACTCGGAAATGTGCTCTCGGACATTAGTTAACATTGGTCTGAGAGCAATACAATTTTTCCGCACAGTAAACTCGGACGAGTTTCACTGATGTGTGTCCGAGCCCTTAATCATGATGCCGGACTAAATATCTGGAGCACCTTACATACAAGTGAATATGGTTGAAACACCAATAACATAAGGCAATCATTACCAGCTTTAATTGAATATGTAATGTGAACTAAAACTCAGTGAGCAAAATAGAGCCGGTTTTAAGTCAATGGGAGTTTAAAGAAGAATATACTAGTGCATCTCAAAGGATTAGAATATTAACAAAAAGTAAATTTATTTCAGTAATTCAATATATAAAGTGAAAAGCATATATTATATAGAGTCATTACAAATAGAGTGATCTATTTCATGTTTTTTTTTTCTGGTAATGTTGATGATTATGGCTTGCAGCCAATGAAAACCCAAAGGTCATTATTTCAGAAAATTAAAATAGGGAGGATGATGGGTTCAAAACTGTGCTGTCGTATTTCTTGAGACGTCAAAGGCTGAATATAATATTGATTTATCAGTCAACATGTTTCAGGTCTCCCAGAAACGCCCTCATACATGGCAATATTACATTGATTTTTGATGATATTGTAATTCACTGAGATGCACTAGTTAGTAGATGGTATATTTATTTCAAGTAAACCATGAGAAAATCATGAATTGACCAAACCATGAAGACGTGTATATCATATATATTAAAATGCGACACATTAAGGACAAATCTGCCAAGCATGTAAATATTTACATTGTAATAAATGAAATCTTAAGCCGCGATCCTGACATGTCAGCAAGGGACAGCCCCAGCAGCCGCGGACTGCCGATTCCGGCAGAAAGCAGGACTGGAGGGCATATTTGCAGTCCGGTTCTGTTTGTCCAGAGTTGTCAGGCTGTGTCCAGTGCTTCCTGCAAAACATCGGACACAAGCCTGACACCACAAAAGCGGGGTGTGAAGCCAGCCTTAGGATAAATGGAAGGTCCTGGCCACACACTAATGTTATTTCAATCTGCTTATTACCTACAATTGCTGAGAAGCATGTAGTTTATCAGTATAACAGTGACAGGCAGGCGTAATATACAGTATTATTAAGTTTTGCACTGTATTATGTAAGTGATTAAAAAAAATCGAATTTGAAATTTCCCTTACGGATATAATAAATGCTGTATCCAAAAACAGAAATCACAGTTTTATCAATAAGAATACTTTGCTATATTAAGGTTAATTAAATAAACTGTTCTATTACTGCATCTAAAACAACCAGTCCCCAAGTTTATTTTTTAAGATTTGTTTTTTTTGCAAAAATGGTAAGAAATAAATGCATTTGTCATTGCTGTAACTGGTTTGACTGAAGGCCGCTTTACACTTCACAATATCGCAACGCAATTACGATAAAAAGTCACATGGTAGGGGCGTTGCAGTTGATATTGTTCGTGTGTTGTGTTGTGTAAATGAGCAAATGCGATGTAAGAACAATGCAAAAACTATATCGTTTGTGAATTGTGCATGCTCTTCAACCGTGCAATATTGGCTTGACGATCTGCCAGGATCGTGCTGTGTGACAGCGCAACTACGATTTGGAGCGCAACTTCCCCTGTTCACTCCCATGTTAATTACTCATTCCCTGAGTTGCTCAGACGCAGTGTGCAAGAGGGGCGTACGACATCGTAGTTGCGTTGCCTGGCGATATCGCACTGTGTGACATCTACTAGGCGATCTTGGACAAACGCCAAAAACGTGCGCGCTCCCATGAGATCATATGCAATATCGGAACGATATTGTGACGTGTAAAGCATTCTTAACAGAGGTATGCTAATTGGGCAATTATACAACAAAGTGAATTCCCTAAAAAAAAGTTTTTCTGCCCAGATTTCCAAGATCGCATCAGAGATTTACACGGCGCGATATCGGCATACAACGTCTCTACGATGTCAACGCCCCCCTTGTACAGCTGACCCAGGAACGACCATTTAACATGGGAGAGAATAGGGGACGTTGTACTGCACATTGTAGTTGGGCGTTTACACAGCACGATCCGGCTCCAACCTCCATCCAATATCAGCCCGTTGGAGATGTATTGCTAATAAAAAATATGGATATCTTATAGCCTACATATTGTAACATATTGTTTATATGCTTTGAAAGTGTGGTCAACAGACCAAGGGTGGAATGTATTGCAAATATGAAATATGGTTGTCTGAATCCAAGCACTATATATTCCAATATATTGCAGTGTATTGATATACTTTAATATTGAGAAACTAGTTCATTCAAATGAACTGTCTTGATGTCTGCCATCCACAAACTGAGTGTTTGCTCTGTGTTGATACAGTAAGACAATGTTAATTGTTCAGTGGTCTTTGAAGCTGTGTGTTTCAAGGATTCATTATCCTGATTTGTACACAAGTGACCACTTTTGATATTTGCTTTGACAAACAAGTGTTATTGTAACCAAAATACTGTGTTTAAATAATAAGTTCACTGACCATTATGTTCCATGAGAAATACACAGATCGATTGTCTAGAATAATGTTTGTAAGTAAACTTCTCGATAACAGAATCTGGCCAATTCCGTTTGATCGACAAGTCAAAGCTTATAAACATTAACCAGGCTGCCATTGTTGAAGCCTTATAAAAGTCGCTGGAATCATGATACAGACAGAAGCATTTTTGGTGGTGACTTCTCAGGAGTTCTCTGTCAATTGGACAGATGATGCTCATAAGCTCCTTGGTGAAGAAGTCATTTTGTGTACCTGTATTCAGGACTTCTGCAGGAGTTCTCTGTCGATTGGACAGATGATGCTCATAGCTCCTTGATGAAGAAGTCATTTTGTGTACCTGTATTCGGGACTTCTGCAGGAGTTCTCTGTCGATTGGACAGATGATGCTCATAGCTCCTTGATGAAGAAGTCATTTTGTGTACCTGAATACAGTGTTGTGTTTTCCCACTGAGCTCTCCTGTCTTCATCGTGCTTCTCCGATTGATGTTACAAGACAAGATGATGTGCAACTCCGTGGTGATGTGATGTAAGTAAATGCATAACCTTTATGTGTTGATGGTTCAAATAGTATATGCAATATCCTAATGTTTTATAGTTTTGTATTCAAAATCTTTATGTGCGGACTATATAAATAGTGTATGCAATATCATACTGTTGTTTTTATAGCTTTGTATTCAAAATTAGCCTTTTTAATAAAATTACTTGATTACCTTCTTTAAAGTCGTATCCGAACCTGTTTGTCAAACCAATTGGCAAAACATTTGGTGTCAGAAGTGGGATACGCGGAAGGATTTAGTAATTTTTTATATAGTGTGATATTGCATAAAACATGCCTCTTTTTAGGAAAAAAGTGGTTGTGAGTGAGTCTATTAAGACTCCAGGGTGGGAGGAAACTCCATATCATATTTTGGCGACTAAGTGGTCGCACCGTGTTGGTTCAAGTGAACTATGGGACAAATGTTTGCAGGATGCAGAGCCTGCTGATGTGGTAGAATGCTTGCAGAAAGTAAAAGTAGAAAAAGGGAAAGAATTGTGTGCTGTTGGTAGGAGTGGCTGGATCCTGCTATCTGCATATAGAAAACAGCATGAGGAAAAGCAAAGAATGTTAACTAAGGTGCAGGAATTGGAAATGCAACTGTGTGAGGCCCAGAATTCACAGGGTCAGAATAAGTTAGTAATGGACAAATGTGTTGGAACTCAGCATGATGAAGAACAGTCTGCTGTACATGTAAAACAGTATAAGTGCAGAAAGAAGAGGGGGGAGGTGAACAAGAAGAAAGCTTTGCCCATAGCCAAAGAAGAAATGGAGTGGAACACAGATCAGTGGGATAGTGATGCACAGGAGTCAACTGACTCCAAAACTGCCACTGACCCAGAACAGGGAGATGATCATTTTAATGGGGAGATGGAAATGGATCCTCTTCTTCACCCATTAAAAGCTCATCGTATATGCCAGAGACAGGTTCTAGAGAAAGCTACAGGGAAGCAAAACCAGAATGAGGTAGAAGATTGCAGTGTGTCCAAAACTGCCACTGACCCAGAACAGGGAGATGATCATTTTAATGGGGAGATGGAAATGGATCCTCATCTTCATCCATTAAAAGATCATCATATATGCCAGAGACAGGTTGTAGAGACAGCTACAGGGAATGAGGTAGAAGATTGCAGTGTGTCTAAAATGGTCACCGACGTAGAACAGAGGGATGATCATTTTAATGGGGAGATGGAAATGGATCCTCTTATTAACCCATTAAAAGATCATCATATATGCCAGAGACAGGTTGTAGAGACAGCTACAGGGAATGAGGTAGACGATTGTAGTGTGTCTAATACATTTGAGTTGCAAAGTACCTTAAGTAGGAGAAATACTTGGGGTGACAAGGTCCTGGCAATGTCTAGATTTAGGCGATCTGATGATCCCATGTTGTTCTGTAGTGATTATCTGGCATTGTATAGAAATGTTTACAATCATCCAGATATGTCTCAGGATGATGCTGGTTTTCTATTTTCAATGGCAAATCATTGTAATGTAGATTATGCCACAAGAGTGTCTCTCAGAAATACCAGTTCATATGAAAGATTTGTAAAACTATTAAGTGACTGGTGTCATGAGTCATAAGAGCAAGAGATTGTGTCTGCTGTTTATAGGCCTATGTATTGCTTCAGATGTGGGAAGATGGGTCACATTAAACATCATTGTAATACTGAGCTAGAGAGCCATTCATTGCACCAGAATATTGTTGGTATTGAGAATGTGGGAAAACTTGCCATTAACAATACTGAATTTACAGAGACAGGTAAAAAAGTCGACTGTGCTACAACTGCACAAAAGTCACAAGTAATGCAGATCCCAAATGTTGATAAGTGTGAGACTGAGAAAGACCAAAATGTGTCATATTGTAGACCCCAAAAAGACTGTGTTGACATTCCTGTGATCTGTCTATGGGGCTGGATCATTTTACATTGGTCACCAGTCATCATTCCTGTGTTGTATATTAAGACAATACAATGTATCCAGTGAGGTTTTTTTTGTTTTCTCTTCTGTTGTTTTTGTCAGTCTATAAGTGGATAATCTATTAGCATATGGATAACAGATAGGATAAGGACAAAGTGAAGTATTTGACTTGTATTTTAACTTTTTCTTTGTGCTTCTTTTCAGACTGGACAAACCAGTTTTCAGAGGAATCAGATGCAATGTATTTAGTTATATATAAGACATGTGGGTTAGATATTGAGCTCAAAGTAAAGGTTAAAATAATTGTTTGCAAACAATTAAATAAGTAATCATCCTATTGTGATGAACCTAAAAGTTCTGGTTTAGTTTTATGTATGTTCTTAATCTTTATTTTCAATCAGGAACACAATAGGTTTGTAAACTTCATTTGTAAGTGCATCTTGATAATTTAAGTTTGATATTTCAAAGTATTGAGGTAATGTGATGGATCAGAATTATCCAGGAGAAATGTATGAATATTGACTAAAGTGACATGTCAATAATACAGAAAGAAGATAGAATAGCTCAGTCAGTGTATTTGGTTGAATCAATTGCGTGACCTGAATCTGCTCAAGCCATTTCTCAAGTAGCCGTCAGTGTGATCTCAGACAATAATATGTGTTTTTATTTCCCTTTAGATCAAAATCTGATCTGTAAGTGTTGCATTGTTGCTGTCCCCATGTGCGACTGCTGTGAAGAGCCGAGCAATCTTCAGACAGTAAACAGATACCAACTATGGAAAATGTGGACTTCTGAAAACTAAACAGAATCTATGGATTTACCTAGCCTCAGTTGATGAACACTAACCATTTTTGAACGGCAAAGACAATCACTGCTACCAATATATATATTAGAAACGTGTATGGTGGTATATCCAAGAAGATGTGACTCAAAGTGTGAACTGTACAGAAGAAAATTTCTAATGGGAGAACTGATTAATATAAGGATTCCTAGTATTATGCCAGCTGATCCATGCTGTCAGTGGACTTGTGACAAACAGAAAAGAGGCAGAAGCCAACATTTAATTATGTTGAATCAGACTGGGGATTGGGAGAGGGCTATTATATATGGCTCCAGTTCAGATAAAAAGTGTAAAAGTATGAGGGCGGGCAAAAATATGATGTGTAACAGTATAGTGAACTCTCCATCATTTACAGAACATGGAAGATTACCTAGAGGTTGGATGTTTACCTTTGGAAGTATCACTTTTAGTTATATTCCAAATAATATAACTGGTGGGTCATGTGTTAGCTCTAGGTTAACTTTAATTATGTCTTTATTCACAGCTCATAAAACTCCCCATATAAAGCTGGAATTTTCTACCTTATGCGAAAACTGCAATTATGATGTAGTATTATTAACTGATGATATAATAGGAGTCATTTTTGTTATGCATTGGATTGTTGTGGTTGGATAAATAATGTGTGGCTATAAGATATCCAAGGGTGGAATGTATTGCTAATAAAAAATATGGATATCTTATAGCCTACATATTGTAACATATTGTTTATATGCTTTGAAAGTGTGGTCAACAGACCAAGGGTGGAATGTATTGCAAATATGAAATATGGTTGTCTGAATCCAAGCACTATATATTCCAATATATTGCAGTGTATTGATATACTTTAATATTGAGAAACTAGTTCATTCAAATGAACTGTCTTGATGTCTGCCATCCACAAACTGAGTGTTTGCTCTGTGTTGATACAGTAAGACAATGTTAATTGTTCAGTGGTCTTTGAAGCTGTGTGTTTCAAGGATTCATTATCCTGATTTGTACACAAGTGACCACTTTTGATATTTGCTTTGACAAACAAGTGTTATTGTAACCAAAATACTGTGTTTAAATAATAAGTTCACTGACCATTATGTTCCATGAGAAATACACAGATCGATTGTCTAGAATAATGTTTGTAAGTAAACTTCTCGATAACAGAATCTGGCCAATTCCGTTTGATCGACAAGTCAAAGCTTATAAACATTAACCAGGCTGCCATTGTTGAAGCCTTATAAAAGTCGCTGGAATCATGATACAGACAGAAGCATTTTTGGTGGTGACTTCTCAGGAGTTCTCTGTCAATTGGACAGATGATGCTCATAAGCTCCTTGGTGAAGAAGTCATTTTCTGTACCTGTATTCGGGACTTCTGCAGGAGTTCTCTGTCGATTGGACAGATGATGCTCATAGCTCCTTGATGAAGAAGTCATTTTGTGTACCTGAATACAGTGTTGTGTTTTCCCACTGAGCTCTCCTGTCTTCATCGTGCTTCTCCAATTGATGTTACAAGACAAGATGATGTGCAACTCCGTGGTGATGTGATGTAAGTAAATGCATAACCTTTATGTGTTGATGGTTCAAATAGTATATGCAATATCCTAATGTTTTATAGTTTTGTATTCAAAATCTTTATGTGCGGACTATATAAATAGTGTATGCAATATCATACTGTTGTTTTTATAGCTTTGTATTCAAAATTAGCCTTTTTAATAAAATTACTTGATTACCTTCTTTAAAGTCGTATCCGAACCTGTTTGTCAAACCAATTGGCAAAACAGGAGAGCAGGCTCATTTGATTCCCGATATCGTTTTGGCATCGTTCGTGCATCGTATTGGACATTTACACCATACAACGCACGAACGATATCGGGGCCAACGCACGAACAATGTGACTTTTGGTCGGAGTTGGACGCTGATATCGGGACGTGTAAAGTGGCCATTATTCTTGTCCCACACGATATGTAAATTGTGTGGACCTGTCCAATGGGTGCCTCCAAACTGCAATCAGCACCAGCCAGTTCCATATAAACGCCACCTATTCTAATAACAATTAATTGAATGAGGTCTGTAGTCTATCCACATAGTGCCCAAAGTTTCTTGCTTTGTACAGTGGAATTGGTGAACTGCCCAGGCGTGCCTCACTATGACATATTGAACAGTCAGTGATTCCAATGAGAAAGCAAGAGACTTCAGGCACTCTGTGGCTGATGTAGAGACCGAAGTCTTGTGCCTCCACAGTAGAATTAGAGAACTGCGCAGTCGTGCCTCACTGTGCTCTACTGATTTGCCAGGCTGGGTTCAGACACACCATTTTTCCTGTATTTTTTTCTCCATTAACAATCGTTTCTATTGCTGAAGGCACACTGGCATGAGACAATGTTTAGTAATGCTTCAGGGCATATTGGTGCGTTTTTCTCGCGTCGAACACGCATTGCGAGGGCAATGCGAGTACAATTGCAGCATGCTGCGATTGCACACGTTTTTCACGCGCGAGAGCCCAATGTCAATGGATGCGTGAAAAAAACACACTATTGTAACACACAAGGAGAGTCTCATGCGTGAAAAATGCACAAAAACAGATTGGAGCAGTAAGTTGACTCATTAGCTTATCAGGAAGTGCAGCTGCAATTAGGGTCCCATTACAAGCACAAGCTGTGTTTCCTCCTCCACAGAGCCTGATCCTGCATCATTTCCCGGTATATTAATGTTGACATGTTAATTGTGCTTGTTCAGGACCATCCAGTAATACGGGACAAGCGTGATCCAGCTTAGGCTAGGGTCACACTTGCACGATTCTAAGTCCCCTGCGTTGTTTGCAGAAAACTTTGAATTTTTAGAATCTAAGTTTTCTGCAAACAACGCAGTGGACTTAGAATCGTGCAAGTGTGACCGTAGCCTTATTAACCTCCCTGGCGGTATGATTATGTCAGGAATTTTGTGCTAAAAGCGGTACCATTTTTCTTTTTTATTTCTTTTAAGGGCAGAAATTTTATACATTTGTATTTCCCACCCAGTTCCGCCTCCAACGCAGTTCCGCCTCCAATGAGCCGCTGCGGCTCACCGAGACGGAACCAGGAACTCATATGGAGGCATCCGAAGGAGCTCTCACCGGCGATCACAGCGGGGACATCGCTGGATGTCCCTGTGACAGAGGAGAGGAGGGTAACTGAGCGAAGCATCCAGCTTTCCTTGGGTGTTCCCGCCCCTCTTTTTGTCTGCAGCCCAGGCTCTAACCCTAACACACTAGCCCTAACGGCCCCGTCACACGGGGCGACGGGGCTGGAGATGTCGGCGGTGAATGGTGGGGGCGCGCACGCTCTCGCTGCCCCCGCCACCAGCGCCGTCCCCCGTTTAGACGGGTCGACTCCTCCAGCCCCGTGCCGGCAACCTGTAGGGCGACATCGCCGCCGGGGTGTCTGACAACCCCGGTGGCGATGCAGGACAATAGGAGCCTATGGCTCCCATCGCCTGACAGGTTACTGCCGCCTGGTTACATGGGGCGATGTGTGCACATCGCCCCATGATGGTCGCCAGGTTTCACAGCACTGCTGTGAAACCAGGCGACCGTCCGGGACCGGCAACATTGCCCCTTTACATGTGGCGACGTAGGGGCGATGACGCTGGTGATAGGCCATGCCCCCAAGTCTCCGCATGAATGGGCAGCGATATCGCCCCCTTACCCTAACAATAGCCCTAACCCTAGCCCTGGAGAAGGGGGCGGTGCCATATCACTCACTTGGCCCCGGCGGCAACGGGCAGGTAAGACCCGATGCCCCAGCCCCCTCCCCCCGGCTCTGACAGCACCCCGGTCCTCAGCAGCGGGAGCAGGGGCGGGCGGCGGTGCTCCCCGCCTCCTCAGCAGCGGGAGCAGGGGCGGGCGGCGGTGCTCCCCGCCTCCACAGCACTGGTAGCAGGGGCGGCCGGCGTTGCTCCCCGCCTGTCCTCAGCAGCGGGAGCAGGGGCGGGCGGCAGTGCTCCCTGCCTCCACACCATCGGGAGCAGGGGCGGGAGGCGGTGCTCCCCGCCTCCTCAGCAGCGGGAGCAGGGGCAGCTAAAGTAGGGAGCAGTGGCGGCAGTGCTGCTCTGACAGCACCAGCTGCGGGTAAACCCGAGTGTGACTCGGGGTTACCGCTTATGGCAGTAAAAGTTAACCCCGAGTCACACTCGGGAATACCGCTAGCCAGGTTAAGGAGCTAATTGACCGTCATTTATTTTACAATCGGCAGCTGATTTGATCATAATTGTTTGCAAAACCTGAATATCCAGTGAGAGAAAAACACATTGATGTCAGATTCAAAATGTGGATAAAAATGCACTCGCATTTCACTAGCACCACACTCGCAGGACAATACGCAAAGCACTCGCAGGACTGCCGTGCGACCAAAACACTCCATTTTTAACGCATGTAGTGTGCCTTCAGCCTATTGGAAAAACACAGGAGAAAAACGCCACAGAAACTAACATGCTCATTCAAAAAACAGAGCACTCTAATGGTCACTTTACACACGGCTACATTTCTAGCTTATCCACAGGTAACTTACTGGCTGCAGTGAAATCATGGAGACATGGTTCTATCTTGTTGCTGTGTACAAATGGAATAATGTCTCCATGATTTCACTGCAGCCAGTAAGTTACCTGTGGATAAGCTAGAAATGTAGCCGCGTGTAAAGTGGCCATAAGAGGTAAAAAACAGATCACAAGTGTACTGTCTGAGTGGCAAAAAATGAAAACCCATTGACTTGGCTGGGATTTCATTTGAGTGATCCATTTTGTGCAGTGCACTGCAAAAAACAGATGCAAAAAAAACTGCAAAAACAGTAGGTGCGAATCTAGCCTCAGTGTTTACACTGCGCTTGCATGAAACTTTGGGCACTGTGTGGATGGACTAGAGGTGTCATCCACTTACTTGTAATTAGTAGAGGTTGTGTTTGAAAGGAGCAGGAGTATGTCTGAGGAGATGAGGGGTTATGTCTGAGGATATAAGGGGGAACCCCATACACATGATGTTAAAGGTGATGGGCAGGGCTTAGAAGCAAAATAAACTGGTGAAAAGTTCCCTTTAAGAAAGGTTGATTAATCATTATATGCCATAATGATGCCTTTAAAGTACACAACTAGCCCTGCAAAAAAAAGCAAGCTGATACAAAGTTACAATAATGGAAAAAGAGGATAGTTAAAAAATGTATTGCTCCTAAGGTGTTCAATGGGCCAGTCCTGATTAACTTACTTTTGAATTATATTTTATAACTAGCTGTAGAGACCAGAGTTGCCCGGGCTTAATGCCCATATATGGTCGTAATGCTCATATATGGTAATATCGCCCATATATGCTAATGTGCATATGTATCATAGCCCCACCTCTTCATAGCTCTGCCCCTACACAGCCCCTACATAGCTCTGCCCCTACACAGCCCCACCACTCCCAGTAGTCCCACACCTTTCATAGTACCGACCCACCACTCCACATTGTCCCAGGGGCAGGGCTATGTGGAATGGTCATGGCTATGTGGAATGGTCATGGCTGAGGCAATGTGGAGTGGTCGTGGCTATGTGGAGTGGATGTGGCTATGTTGAGTGGGCATGGCTTTGCGGAGTTGGCATGGTAATGTGTAGTAGGCGGGGTTTGCCACACACACATATACTCAGCTTTATACATTAGATTAGTAAAATAAATGGTTTCCTGCATATAAGACAGCAAAGCTAAAAGAGATAGAAACAGAAGTAATTCCTGTCAGTTTTCTCCTCAGTATGGAATGGCTGCTTATGACTGTATGTACCCGTATGTAAGGAAAAATTAGATAAATATTTTAGAAGCATCTATATCCTTCTCTTTTAATTGGCCTGCATACAAACTTCAGTTAATAAATAACAGTCTAATCAATTATTTAGCTTTGGGTGAATCAGTCAATAAATAGCACCATTGTATTATATAAATCATAAATTTGACAAAATAGAAAAACTAGCAAATTGACACACCTACCCCAGATACTGGCAGATCTAAGCACAAGGCTCCATTTACCATTCAGCTGCTGTATGTTTTCCCCTCAGAGTTGGTACCTCCAGAAGAGAATCCATATTGTGAAATTGTCAGAACCGACATTCTCCTGCACTGCACTTTTCATTGTGAACAATTCAAAATTACAAAATACTTACATTTTCACAATTCTGAGAAAACCTCAAACATTTTAAACAAAAGGTATGGTTTTTATATATGTGTGTCTTGCCCCTGGCAGGGACCGTGGGGTACTCGGAACCTGGCCCTCACGTCATCATCTGGGGCTGCGGGATGTCACGGTGGCATGACCCGGTCCTTGATCCCCTCGTCAGGCGAGCAGTTAAATGGGGGAATTGGAAAATGTATAAAAATAAAATAAAACAAAAATAAAAGAGTGTCGTGATGCCACCCATGGAATGCGGCTGGGATAGTGGCTGCTGCTGTTGGGACCTTTGGGGATAATGGAAGTAGCAGCGAGGATGATTCAGCTCTCAACGGGAAGAGCAGGTCCCCAGGATAACCATATTGTTTATGAATGTGCAGGGAACAATAGGCAAGTGGGGCTGTACTGCTGTAAGAGTTCAAAGTCACACTCAGGCAGGCTGTTGCTGCCGGCTCGGCGGATCACTCTACCTCTCCTCAGGCGCGGGAATCACAGTCAAGCACACAGAGCTGAGCTTCAAACTGGTTTACTTCACTTTCTCGGCAGATGATTACAACACAGTGCAATGGCGGTTCTGGAAGGTTCATAGTAGCCGGGACGGCTCATCCGAATCACCCCCTTTCATGCTCCTTTCATGGGCCTCTTGGTCTGTCTGCTCGCTAGCTGCGATCCAGGTGCCACAGACTTTTGATATGCGACCTGCCGGGTCCCCTAGCCCTAGTACAGTGGCCTCCTTTTCGCTGCACCGGAGGTTGGGTCACGGGACATAAAGACCCCACACCCCGCTGGTGTTTGTGGTTGGAGCGTAGAGCATCCTGGCCACTTCAGCAGAGGCGGCACCCTGGTTCTGGCCCAGTCCCTCAGTGTCCCCGCTAATTCAAGCACACCTAGAACTCATTCTGTCTTTCACTTTAGTCTGCAGCCCGGGACCTGGACAAGCCTCATGGTGGCACAGGCCGCCAGGTCTGTGTACCTTCAGTTCTGTGTGATGTTCTCACCTCTCCGTCTGACTGAACTTCACTGTCTGGTGTCACTTTACTGACTAGCTCCCTGAAATTGGTGTTGTCTAATTTTGTTGCCTCTCCTAACCGAGTCCTGTCCTAACTTTCCCACCCTCCACTTGGCTCCTCCCGCCATCCCGTTGCTGGGCATAGAGTCTCTAGTCTTGGGATCGAGAGTGTGTTGGGTGTATGTTTGGGGTGACCCAACTTACCGATCCCGGCTGCTGCGCCATCTAGTGGTGACCAGTCTGCAGGGGCACCAAATATGCAGGTTATGTTTTTTTTTCACATTGAAAACTAAAATTTGCTAGTTATACAGAAACTTTGCTGCACAGCATAGATAATAAGTAAGTTGCTCCTTAGAATATTGACCTTACCTGGTTTAATTCCAGTTACACTAGAGCCCACACTTTCCACTATTCCCGCTCCTTCATGCCCCAATATAATGGGAAATTTCATATCAGCTAAATCTCCACTTAAGACATGTTCATCTGACCTGCAGATTCCTGTGGCCACAATCTGAAAAAAAAGAAGAGATTTTAAGATCATTATAAAGAAGATTCATACTAAGGATCAAACAAAGCTGTTGCAGACAAAACCTTTAATGGACCCCAATGTGTATTTGGGCTTCCTGTATTTCCTCCCCCTTACCTTGTAGATCAGAGGTCTCCAACCTTTCTCACCTTGAGAGACTCTTTCAGATCTAAAAAAGGGTCGCAAGCCACATTCAGCTATAAGAGAGGGTCGCAAACCACATCTGGCTCCTGCCCCCTCACAGTAGTGACTCTAAGAATCCCCAAGAATGCAGGAGGAGTTGCTTGGAAGCTGATGGAGCCAGCCGTATAAGCCAGAAGCTACCTAAGGCAAGCCAGTTTACTGGCTATTAGCGGCGATTCCCGACCACAGAACCTCTCTTTGAAGTGCTGGGATACTGGCGGCATCAGGATCATGCCGATAGGCCCACCAAAGCGGCGCACAGTGGACCAGAAAGTGAGTCTTCTTTACAGTGGAGTGGCACTCTGAGCCTCTACAGCACATGGCGCCGCCTCCACAGTCACCTGGAGCCTACTCTCATGCATCACACAGGAGAATGAAGATGCCCTGGTCACACAGCGCATGCCGCGCAGCCTCCTGGGGTCCCTGGGATGACCTCTGCAGGAGGATATGCGAGGTATGTTTGGGGAACTGAGAGCTGAGATGGTGTTCCTGGGTGAACAGGAGGAAAAGAAGGCAAAATATGCCTCTGCTCACAATAGTCTTGCAGATGATTTTGCAGTGATGAATAGCACTATGGAACAATTTAACTTTAAGGTATGGGACTTGGAGGACAAAATGAGGAGGTGTAACATCAGAGTGAGAGGCTTGCCTGAAGCAGCAGATGATATAGATCTATCTAAAAGCATTACAGCTTTCTTTCAGCAAGTTTTATCAGACACACCAGTGAGTGAATTGGGGATAGAAAGGCTATATATACCACCTAAACCTTCTCATTTCCAAAAGTCTCTCCCAAGGGATGTTCTGGTGTGTATGCTTAACTTTAAGACCAAGGAAGCCATCCTCCAAGCCATGAGGGAAAACCTACCCTCCCTGAGCCCTATGCTGCTTTTGTGGCGCCCCGCAAATTCAGGCGTCACAGAGAGGTACTACACCCGTAAAAGAGGTGCAGATACTCCAGCTGCAGGTGGACCATAGGATGGTGGGTGGGACCCATTCCCAGCACTCCCACATTAGTTGAGGGTGGGAGGTTACTTGGGAGGGGATAAATTCACCTCTAGGGGGAACAAGGAGGTCTTTTGCTCCGAGGTCTTTTGGGCCTTAGGTCTCTCGGCTGAGGGACTAGGAGGAGATGGAGGAAGAGGAAAGGTTTTAGAAAGATCAGCTAAGTGGAACGAGGCGGAAGGTCCCACCGGGTCGGTTTCAAGCCGAACCGGAGGAAAGAAGAAGGGACCTTGAGGAGGTCCTCTAAGAGGGCGCCCGACAAGGGAGTCCAGGCCCTAGAAAGAAAGGGAGATCCTCAGAGTGGAGCGTCCATACTCCAGGGGATACTCCAGTCCATCAGAGGAACGCCGGGCCCTGGGATCCGGCCAAAGTCCAGCTTTGCAGTCGGCAACCAGCTGCTGTGGCTCGTTTATCAGCTGCAGCCCCTGCCATCGGAGAGGTCTGCCTGCTTCCTCACCAACGAGGGAGGGGACTCCAGGTACTACCTACACAGAGCTACTGGGTATAGATCGATCCAAAGTGGGGAAGAACGGACACGGGTTAGTTAATGAAGGTACACGAAGGGTTCCACCATACCACCTGGGATCCACTTGCAGCCACCCGTTAAGCTACCTTTCCTTGTAACATCTAAAGTGCTGAGCTGTGAACTGCAACTGATGCTGCTACAAGTTAACAGTAAAGTACCCGGGAGAAAGCGACTTTGCTTCTGCCTGTGTTCTTCTGCATCAATCTGTCACCTTTCCAGGAACGCTGCCCTGGAGGTCCAGCCCTACCTGTAGGGGACTATACCAACTAAGCCGTGATACCATCTACCTCCGGCGGACTGTGGTGGTGCTGGTGGCCCATCACCAGACACTACAGGTGGCGTCACGAGAACTGCATATAGAACTCCCCTGTACATATATCCTTTTTTGAAGTGTTACCCCTGATCAGACGCGGCCACCACTCCCCGTGACACAGGAGCGTTAACCCCTTGGAGCCTGATACCCGAGTACCCCACAGCCTGGGGCTCAACACTTTCTCAGTCTAACTAGACTTATGTGCAGGCACTCTGGCTAAGCGGAGAGAATTTGTTTCTTTCTGCAGAATCCTTATAGAGAAAGGGATCCTTTACAGCTGGGGTTCCCCAGTCAGGGTGAGATTCCGGTACAAAGGTGCTAATCAATCCTTTCAATCCCCCAAGCTCCTGAAAAAAGCTTTGAAATCGTGGAACATACTGCCTGACTTAGGGGAGACCTCGCCTCACTGTAGCTCAGCGTGACTCAACACTAAGACCTCCCAAGAGTGGGAGAAAGTGGGCTGATAGTCCCCTCCGGGTGATGGCCTCTTCTCATCTTGAGCTCAGTGGTGCCCCTGGGACGATTTTTTTCTCTCCCTGAACATTTTTGTCGGCCATGGTCGGACTTTTACTAGTGATGGGGAATTTGCCTGTGGGTCCCCATTTTTGGTCACGCTTTACCATCTGGACCCTATACTCTGGCATGACTACTGAGCTTCAATGCGTGGTTTTGTTTGTCACCACTGGCGTTTTTTCAGCTGTTTTTTTCTGGTTTAAATATATGTCTTTTTATATGTCTTTCTGTTGTATGTTGATTTCCCCCTCCCCACCTTTTATCCCTTTTCCTCCCCCTTTACCCCCCTTGTTAGTCCTGTTAGTCCTTGTTAGTCCCCCTTGTTCCTCCTTTGATAGAAATGTTTTATAGTTTGCCATCCATTCATGATGAGGGTGAAAATACTATCCTTTAATGCGCGCGAATTGAACTCCCCATCTAAACGGTCCTTATTCTGGAGAGAGGCGTGCAAATCCAAGGCAGACATATTATGTGTCCAGGAGACAAACTGGTAACAAGAGGACAATCACAGACTGCGTCATCAGCATTTTTCCACAGCCTTTTTCTCCAATTGTTCCTCTAAAAAGGCGGGTCTGTATCGTAATTAAAAACCCAGTCGCTTTCACGTTAACACATTCGGTTGTGGACTACTCTGGTAGATTTATAATCCTTTTAGGTTTAATTTCTGGGGTGGAAGTGACTATTGCAAATGTTTATGTGCCAAATTGTTCTCAGGTAAAATACCTTAAAAGTTTCCTTAAAACGGTTATGGAAGTGGCCCAAGGTATGAAAATAATCTGGGATCTGAATTCCATTATCTCCCGTGAGTTAGACTGTTCGAATCGGTCTTTGTGGGGTAGATGGGTCCTTTAAGTCGGCTGATATGGCTACATGATGTGTGGTGCTATCTACATGTGCAGGAAAGGGATTTCTCCTTCTCGCACAGACACAGGTCTTACTCCAGAATAGATTATTTTCTAGTGGATTACAACACCCTTACGGCCTGCGTCTCTGCAGAAATGGGACTTATTACTTGGTCTGACCACGCTCTAGTGAGTCTGGAACTAAATTGACTGATAGACCAACCCCCCATACTGAAAACTTACCTTCTATCAGCTGAAGGTATGGTGGATGATGTGGGGAGAAGTCTAGCCGAGTTTTTTAAATTTAATGTCAACGGTGAAGTAGCTGATGACACCTTGTGGGCTTCCCACAAGGCCTTTATCAAAAGAATTTTCTTCCAAAAATCTTCACAACTAAAAAAATCTAACAACTGGTCCTCCCTCCTCTCCCAACTCCATCACCTGGAGAGAGTTAATTAACTGGATTCGAACCCCCAGGGCTCCAGCCAGATTATGCAGATCCGTTTTCATCTATGGGCTCACCTCCTGGCCCTACATGAATGTTCTCTTAGGCCCCTTAAAACCTCTTTTTTTGCTGCCAGACATAGGACGGGTGCGATGCCAAACGTTTGATAGAGGTTATGGTGTATGCAGGAGAGAAGTTGATTAGAAATCCATATGATATTGCTAAAGTATTTGCCCAATATTATTCCTCACTTTACAACCTTCGAGATCACTCCTACTGAGGAGAACATAGACCTCTTCCTGGCAAAATTAGACCTTCCACAACTGACGGATGCCCAACCGAAGTCTCTCAATGCTCCTTTCACGACTGATGAAGTATTTAAGGTGATTAGGTTGACTAAACTCCACTCTGCACCCGGCCCAGATGACCTCCCGAATGACTACTATTGGGCTTTCCCACAAACCCTTGCCCCTTATCTTGTTAAAAACTTCCAGGTTAGGCAAACAGCAGAATCTATTCCTCCTCTGCATTTGGAAGCTACAATTCTGACCATCCCCAAGCTGGGAAAATCGCCTGATTCGCGCGGTTCTTACAGACCTATATTGCTACTTAATTACAATGTCAAAATTTTCCCCAAACTTTTGGCGCTGTAACTTCAAGAAGTTTTGCCTGCCATGGTGGCTCCTGACCAGGTGGGCTTTGTGGCGGGCCGACAAGCGAAAGATGGAACTAGGAGAATAGTGTACTTGATTGGGATAGCTGAAACTAGGGGATCCTCCCAGTGTATTCCTGTCTCTTGACGCTGAGAAGGCGTTTGACAGAGTACACTGGGGGTATCTGAAACAGGTCCTAGGTAAATTCGAGTTCTCTTAGCCTTTTTTGTCAGCTGTCTTGTCGCTTTATTCTAACCCGAATCCTAGAGTGCTTTCGTCGGGTTTCCTTTCTCCTAGTTTCCCTATCACTAATGGCACCCACCAGGGATGCCTGCTCTCACCCGCTATTTTTGTCCTGGTTGTGGAGCCTCTTGCGGTCGCAATTCGATCGGATCAGGGGTATTCGTGTAACCCAAGGGGACCACATGATTGGCCTGTATGCCGAATATATCATTATAACATCCATTGATATAGAGTTGTCCCTTCAGAACATAATGGCTCCCCTATCTGATTTTTCACGTATCTCATATTATAAGCTTAACGCTTCAAAATCAGTGATTTTCCCTGTATTGGTCCTCCAATCCGTGATGGCATGTTTATGACATGCCCACTCCAGGGCATGGGGTACTCGGGAATTGTGCATCTTGTTGTTCTTCTTCACTTCTCTGTTCTTGTCACGGGGACAGACAGGGGCCGAGACCCACTCCGGTGACCCTGTCATTTTAATAAACGGGGGTAGATGATGGGGGAAGACTAGGGAAAGGGGGTATTCGTGACGGCACTTGAGGTATATGTCCAGGGCGGCCGCCGATGCTTCAGGACCTCTGGGGAAGGTGACCGGCAGCTTGGATGGTTCCGCCCCCCACAGGTGGAGTGCAGTCCCCAGGGCAGTAGGATGGAGGAGTCAGTTTGTACCTTGGCAGATGTTCACTGGGTCATCAGTACCCTGATGTCTCATGAGACCTCTGCGGCCGGTGGTCGCTGATAAAGAAAGTCTCACACACCACAGCTGCAGTTCTGTTACTTTTACAATGGTGGTTTCAGCATGTCCGCCGGGTACCTCCCTTGCCAACCTCCAGTTCTGCAATGTCTCCTGAATCGGGTTAGTGCAGTTGAGCCTCGGTTGGTGCCCCTTTTCTTCTCACTAGGTGTTTCCATCTCTGGTGATCTCCTTGCACTAGAAGCTCATCTCGCAGCTCCTTACTTAGCGCCTCTGCAGCACAAAGCTCAAGTACCGACAGGCTCGGGTGCTCTTGTACCCCTCCTGGGTACTGCTCCCTAGTTCAGCCGCCTTCCCTATGTTGTGTCAGGTGTTCAACCACAGCTCACGTTAGAAGCCTAGGGCCTCCAGGTTCAACGGTTCGGGCATGAAGCATCCATGCCGTGTTCAGGGCTGGGTCCCTGTGTTATCCACCAGTCCCTCTGTCTCGCCAGATACAGACATATGGGGATATATGTCTCGTTCTGTACTCCAAGGGCTCCCTTCTTCCTCCACACCTCTCAGTCTTTCCCTCCCAGGGCGAGCATGGTCGTACTCTAGCCTACGGGAGTTGGCACCACACCACCCCTACACTCCCAACTTCCACTCCACTCCTTTCTCGATGATCTCTCCTCTCTAACTCCCTGACTACACTTCCTTGTCCCCGTTTTTGGAGGCTGGGTCCACCCACTGTCCCAGGGACGTATGGGTTGTGTGTTTGTGTGTGTGTTTTGGCTCAACTGCACCATCCCAGCACAACGCTCCCTAATCGCAGGAGTGCAAAACATCTGGTGGCGGACTACCTGGTGGAACACCACATTTACAGCATAAATTCCCTTTCACCTGGGCTCCCAAGGGTACCCTTTATTTGGGCATTCTTCTGACACCATCTCGTGTTGCCACAACAAGTAATATGGCAGCCCTCATAAAGTCCATTTTAAAAGACATAGACACCCACCCCATAAATAGGCTCTCGTGGATTGCAAGAGTACATGCGTTCAAGATGTTCCTTTCGAAAATGATATACTGCTTTAGATGTCTCCCAATATACATCCCCAAATATTTTTGGAAAAAACTTCAAAGTATAGTCTACACCTATGTGTGGGCAAAGAGACACCCCCAAGTGGCACATAAGGTCATGTTCCTTTCATATAAAGAAGGCGGCATGGGTGTCCCAGATTTAGCTGCTTACCACAATGCTAAATGTGGTGGGAGGACTCTCCTAAGTTTGGGTGGACTCAGAATCCTGTTTTGCTCCAGATAGTTCCTTAGGATGACTGCTCACCTCCAAGGGGTTGTGTCTGTGGAGCTCCACCCCCTTCTCGCTTCTATGCGAGCCATGCTCTCTCACTGGAGAATAAGAGTTCAGCTGTGCTGTGCCAATGTGTTTTTTTTTCCTAGCGGATTTTGTGCAGATTTTGGTGCAGAAAAAATACATTTGAACCACATGTGCAAGAAAACAAAAGCAGCATTTGCACATCACTTCTGAACTTTCAGACTTCACTGGTCTCAGGATAGACATGAAGATTTTCATGTGGATTCTCAAAATCTGCATCAAACAAAAGCATCATCCAATGCACCATGAGCACAGAGCTTAACTCTTCATAGCAAGAAATTCAAAAAGAAACACTGTAGTTCTTTTGTTGTTTTTTGATGTTTTATATTTTCCAGTATGCACATACCGCACAAACAAGAAGTTAAATTAATTCTGTGGTCAGCACAATTATTGTAGCATTAATTTAAATAGTTTTGTGTTATACTACTTGTACAATAATTACACTATATGAAACAAATCATTTTTCAATTTTATGTCAAAAAAATATAGTTTTCATTGGAACCATTTTTTGGTACATACAACGTTTGAGTTACTTTTCTTTTACTGATTAATCCTGTTCCTAAAGATCTCAGAAACTTCATCTGGATTAACCTGGCATCCAACTTTTCCTCCGCCTGTACATCACAGGGCACAAACAACAATCTGTTCTTCAGTTCAATCGCTCTGAACAAGAAACTTTGAGGAGACTCCTTCTGGTCCTTTATGATGTTACTGAGACGGTGGAATAGTTCTGAAGTGCTTTCTTCTTTATAGTGCCCCTTTAAGATTACCGTCAGTTGTGGTAATGTCAAGTGACTTTTCATTTCTAATATATTCCGGAGGTTTAGTCCTGGGCTGATAGCTTTCACCAACCCCTCGATGATCTCATCTGGCTGGTAGCCTTTCTGCAATCCTGCAACAATCTGGTGCAACAAGTTTGTATAAGACAGTTTCTCCTCCTGTTCATGTTCCCCAATCTGTCCAAGCATCTTAAAGTCTTTTCTTATGGTGATTTGCAGTGGTAGAGAGGTCTGCCTTCCTGGTTCAGGAGTTTTAGCAGATTGCTGCACAGCTGCTCTTAGGCTGCCTTCACATTAGCGTTTGTGTCTGCATGCTGATGGCATGCAGACACAAACGCTGTCAAAAGCAGTGTTGAAATGATGTGTCCGCAGCGGATAATGTCCGCCTGCGGACACATCACTAGGGAGCCCGGCAGCCAATCGGCGCTGTCCGGGGGCGGGCCGGAGGAGGAGTTCAGCGCCGGAGATCTCCTCCTCCCCGCCGCCGGTAAGCTCCGGGACGTGTCGGCGGGGAGTACAGCTGATTTGACAGCTGTTTGAATCTTCCCGCGCCGACACCGAGAGGAGATGTCGGCGCGGGAAGATTCAAACAGCTGTCAAATCAGCTGTACTCCCCGCCGACATGTCCCGGTGCTTACCGGCGGCGGGGAGGAGGAGGACAGCAGTGGCTCAGCTGATCTCCCGGTGGCCGTCGGTGAGCTCCTGTGACATCACCGGCGGCCACCGGGAGATTTTTCAATGGGTCCGCAGCGTTCTCCCGCGCTGTCAAGCGCTGAACACTGCGGACCCATTGAAGACAATGCATGTTTTGTGCGCTTGGGGACGCTTGCTGATCTTCCAAGGTCCCCGAGAGCCCAAAAAATGCAACATGCTGCGTCCCGGGTGCGGACGCTGGACACCGGAAGGAGCAGATATCGTCCGCATCCGCACCCGAACGCAGCAAACGCTGACCAACGCAGGCACTATGCGTTCCCATGTTAAACATAGGAACGCAGTGCGCATGCGTTTGACTGCGTATGGGAATGCAGCATACGCTGCGTTCACATACGCTAATGTGAAGGCAGCCTTAAAACGATGAAATGTTCTTTTAATTCCTGTAGTTCTGTCTGTGGAAGGAGTTTCCTGCTCTTGGTGCAGCTCCTCTCTATGCTTCATCCTCATCCTGGTTATGAACTGTGTTAAATCCTGAAGTAATGTCCCCATGAAGTCCTCATCTTCTCTCTCTCCTAAGTTATCCATCTGTTTGTTAATGGCTGTTGAGAGATGTCTATGGTTGCCTTTGGTGATCTGTTCTTCTGCCATCTTTACATGTCGTGCCACTGCACTCAGTTCCTCATAGGTTACTAATAATAATATAATAAAAATAATGCTATTTACATAGCGCCAACATATTACGCAGCACTTTACAATTTACAGGGGACATGTACAGACAATATGAGACAATACAGAGTAACAAAAGATTCAAAAACCATGAGGAGTGAGGTCCCTGCTCACAAGCTTACAATCTAGAGGAAATAGGGGAGACACAAAAGGTAACAGTAACAAATGATGTTATATATGATCCAGCCATCAATATAATAATTAGGGGATTCACGTAACGCTGCATGAATCAGTCATCGGTCGGGATCTGTAGAAGTACAGATAAAGTGCTATATTATGCATGGGGGACAGACAGACAGTCTGCAGGTGCAGACAGATGACACAAGAGGCCAGATTTAGAAAAGGGAAGATAGGAATAGTTAGACAAGTGAGGTGAGGTGATAGGCCAGTCTAAAGAGATGTGTTTTTAAGGCTTGCTTAGAACTATTGGTATTGGGAATTAATTTAATTGTTCTTGGTAATCCGTTCCAGAGAATTGGTGCAGCTCATGAGAAGTCTTGGATATGGGAGTGGGAGGTTCGGATTGTAGCTGATGTCAGTCTTAGGTCACTTTCAGAGCAGAGGGCACGTGTAGGGCGATAGACAGAGCTTAAAGATGAGATGTAGGGCGGAGAAGAACTGTGGAGGGCTTTGTGGGTGAGAGTGATAATTTTGTATTGTACTCTATAGCGGATTGGCAACCAATGCAATGACTGCCCTAGGATAGAGGCATTATTGAAGCTGTTGGAGAGGAATATGATCCTGGCTTCTGCATTGAGCATGGATTGGAGAGGAGAGAGTTTAGTAAGAGGGAGACCGATTAATAGAGAATTGCAGTAATCCAGGCGAGAATGAATAAGGGCAACAGTTAGAGTTTTTGCAGAGTCAACAGTAAGAAAAGGTTGAATTCAAGAGATGTTTTTGAGGTGTAGGTGACATGAGCGAGCTAGAGACCAGATTTGGGGAGAGAAGGAGAGATCCGAGTCAAATATAACCCCAAGACAGTGGACACGCTGTTGAGGAGTAATGGTAGAACCACATACAGAAATGGCAATATTAGGTTTCGGAAGATTAGGAGAGGGAGGAAACACGAGAATTTCAGTTTTTGACAGATTCAATTTAAGGTAGAGATAAGACATGATGTTAGAAACAGCAGAAAGACAATCACTGGTATTTTGTAGTAATGTGGAGGTGATGTCAGGAGAAGAGGTGTATAACTGGGTGTCGTCAGAATAGAGATGGTACTGAAAACCAAATCTATTGTTGGTTTGTACAATGGGGGCAGTGTATAGAGAGAAGAGAAGGGGACCTAGGACTGAACCCTGAGGAACCCCAACGATGAGCGGAAGAGGAGAGAAAGAGGAACCAGCAAAAGATACAAGAAGGAGCAGTCAGAGAGGTAGGAGGAGAACCAGGAGAGAGCGGTGTCCTTAATGCCAATAGAGCAGAGCATAGAGAGAAGGATCTGGTGATCCACAGTATCGAGTGCAGCGGAGAGATCAAGGAGGATCAACAGGGAGTAGTGACCATTAGATTTAGCTGTTAGTAGATCATTCGAGACTTTAATGAGGGCAGTTTCAGTGGAATGTAAGGAGCGGAAGGAGGATTGTAGAGGGTCAAAGAAGAGAATTGTCGGAGAGATAGTGCATCATACGGAAATGGACCAAGAGTTCCAGGAGTTTAGAGATGAAGGGGAGATTAGAGACAGGTCTGTAGTTAGCAGCAGAGTTCTGGTCAAGGGATGTTTTTTTTATAATAATGGATGTATGCTGGCATGTTTGAAAGAGGAGGGGAAAACACCAGATAAGAGGAAGAGATTAAATATTTTAGTTTGGTGAGATGTCACAGCAGGAGAAAGGAATGGAAGGAGATTTGAGGGAATAGGGTCTCTGGTGCAAGTAGGGCGAGAAGATGCAAGAAGCCGGGTGACTTCTTCCACTGTGATCGGATCAAAGACCGAAAGTGAGTTGGATGAAGTGCAGGAGGGAGGAGAACGCATGATGTTCTGAGTCTGTAAGGAAATTTCCTGTTGTATGTTGTCAATTTTGTCCTTAAAATATTTGGCCAGATCGTCAGCTGTGAGGCTGATGGTTGGGGCCTGTATTCTTGGACTGAGGAGAGAATGGAAAGTGTAAAAGAGTCGTTTAGGTTAGGATTGTTGGCTAGTGAAGTGATAAGGGTGTTGTAGTAAGCTTGTTTGGAGGGTTAAGGGCTGTGTTGTATGCTTTTAGCATAAACTTATAATGGATGAAATCTTAGGCCAGGTTGGATTTTCTCCACAGGCGTTCTGCACACCTGGAGCACCGCTGGAGAAACTGTGTTTGCAGTGTGTACCAGGGTTGCTGCTGTTGGTGCCAAGTTGTTTTAAGTGTAGGAGGTGCAGCTTTAATCAGGGCACTTTGCAGTGTTTCATTATAGAGTTTTAGAGCAGAGTCAGGACAAGAGAGGAAGGAGATTGGGGCGAGTGAAGACTGTAAATTCTTTATAAGTTTCTGAGTGTCAATGGCACGTATATTCCTATAGGTGAACGAGTTGGGAGTGTCCTTCAATTTGACTGAGAATGAAAGAAGGTTGTGGTCAGAGCGTGGAATAGAGGAATTTGTAGAATCATGCACTGAGCAGAGCCAGGAGAAGCTCAGGTCCAATGTATTCCCATCTTCATGTGTGGCAGAGTTACAAAGTTGTGAAAGACCTACAGAGGAGGTTAGGATTAACACTAGAACTACCACATGTTTCAGAATACCTATAACTACCATTAGGGGTCATTTTGACCCCCATTCAAAAGTACTGACTCTGGAGTAAAAATAACTTTTTTGTTGCCAACAAATTAAAGAACATTTATTTTAACTTAGTAGGAACAGTGTTAAGATCAAGTACAGCAGTTTAAACGCATTTTCCTTTTACATGGTCATAGCATGCGGTGTCCAACAGTTAACACAAACAGTACTTTCTTCCACTTTCCCAGTGCATTTTCCACAAACTGGTTTGTTACAGTTTGCGCAAGTTTTAGTTGTTTTGTTTTCGTTGCATCTTCCAACTCCACATTTTCAACGCTTGTCGATTTCTTGTCCTTTTGTTTGTGGTTCAGACATTGCGGATGATGGGCCACTTCTTGATTCCAAATAATTCTTGTGAAGGTCTAATGCCAGCTGAAGAATGAACTCCCGTCTGCTAATTTTACTCCCAGTTGCTGTTTTATAGAGTATAGTTGCGTTTCTAGCTGCTAAATCAAACATTACAAAACACCTGAACAGGCCATCGGCGGCTTCCAGATTTTGTGGTGTACTTTCGAGCCATCTGGTCTACTGTGTCCACTCCAACCTTTGTTTTATTGTAAAATTTTACCGTTTCCAGTTTTTTTTTCTTGTCGTTTCTAATTACACTCTACAACTAGGGAGAAGCACTGTGATTTTCTGTACTCTGTAATATTAGGTGACTAGTACCACTACTTTTATGTATGGGGTCAAATGGACCCTTTCAGTACTTATAGGTATGACTTGTTAAATCCGGGCCCCTGAAAAAGTTACAATTCATTTATGTGTCCTAAAATATACACTACCATGAATAGATAAAAGTCACAAAAACTCAGAACTCATTTGTTAAAATTTTAGAAATGATAGGAAAATGAAATAGCAAAAGGGTCAAAATGACCCCTCTGGTAGTTCTAGTGTTAAAAGATGAGAGGTGGATGTGGAGATGGGGTTGTCGATAGGACTGTTAAAGTCACCCATGATGAGAGTGGGAAGATCGCAGGCTAGAAAGTGGGGAAGCCAGGTAGCAAAGTGATCAAGAAATTGATGTGGGGGGTCTGGGGAGCGATAAACCACTGCCACTCGCCCGGAGAAGGGTCTGTAGAGTCTTACAGTGTGTACCTCTAAAGAAGGGGAGATAGTGAGGGGACAGGTGGGATAACCTGAAAAGCACAATTTGTTGACAGCAGAAGACTAACGCCTCCACCTGATCTGTTCTCAGGTCTAGGGGTATGAGAAAATTGGAAGCCACCATATCAGAGAGCAGCAGCAGCGGTAGTGTTCGACTGCGGAATCCAGGTCTCTGTAAGAGCAAGGAGGTTAATGTTATGTGAAAGGAAAAAGTCATGGATGTAGGAAAGTTTGTTGCGTGCTGAGCAAGGGTTCCAAAGGGCAGCTGAAGGAGACAGATTTCATGCAGGGGATATTAACAGGTTAACTGCAGGAGTAGCACACTGACACTGTTGATCTGTGTTTCCACATCCATAGCTGTTGGTTCTGTTCTTGTGCTTTTATGATGCTGTTCCCTTTAAATGGTGTAGCAGAGCCGAGTTGTGGTGCTGTGTATTACAATAGCTGTGCCTCTGCTCAATTACAGCCTTATTCCCTTGAACCCAATCGCAAGAGAAGCAAAATCATATGCTTGGGATACATCAGACTTTCTCATGAAGATCAGGGGATTTAGTCAGGTGGGAGACTTATTAGTATCCTTTGATGTTTTTTCCTTATACACATCCACCACGCATGGTTTTGGCTTGGAGGCAATTAGAGAAAGACAGGATAGAACTGACTACACATGTGAATTGAAGCAGTTAGTGCTGGACCTTCTGCATCTAGTATTGACCCATAACTACTTCCTGTTTGAGGATGAATATTTTGAACAATGACATGGTACTGCAATGGAGGCACATATGGCCCCCGCGTATGCAAATTTGGTTATGGAAAAACTAGAAAAGGGTGTCTTCTATGTGTCACACCACTTTTTACATGTAGGGGCGTGGTGGAGATACACAGACGACATCTTCCTCATCTGGACTGGTACAAAGGGAGATTTGGAAGTGTTCTATGAGTACATGAACACAATAAGCCCTACAATCAACTTTACAATGGTCTGTTCTGAGGACAGCTTGCAGTTCATTGATGCGTTTGTTGTAAGGGAAAATGATCACTTGACCACTCAACTATTTGTGGAAAGTACAGATAGAAATAATATTTTGCACTTTTCAAGTCAACATCCGAGAAGGATGATAGAATCTATTCCGTACAGCCAGATGATGAGGGTCAAGAGGATCGTGAGTGATGATAAGAAGGCACAACAGGATATGGAAAATATGTGTCAGAAATTTAAAACAAGAGGGAACCCTGAGAGAGTCCTCTACAGACAAAGATCATGGGTGGAGGGATTAGATAGGGAGACCCAAATGACAAAAAGAGTTAACAGGAATTTGAATTGAATACCATTTATTAGTACCTTTTCTGAATGGGGAAATATCCCAAGTGATAAGGAAACAATGGAAAGTATTTAAGACATGTTTACCTAATGTCCAGGAATTGCAATCATAACCGGTATTTTCATACAGACGTCCTAGAAATCTGGGTGATAACCTAGTACATTCAGATTAGGTCCGCTAAAATTCTCAATACAGACAACATTGGTGGGGCATAGGAGGGTGGGTTGTTAGCCTTGTCTCACGTGTGTGAATTGCCCTCATATGTTGAAGGGCTCTTCATTTGTTGACCATAAAACTAATATTACGCACAATATCAAACATTGCCTAACGTGTGATTCAGAGTATGTGGTGTACTTACTGCAATGTTCATGTTCCTGCTGGTATATCGCTGAGACAACATGTGACTTTAAGACCAGGATTAATCAACACCGGTATACCATCAGAAAAAAACAACTGGATTTGCCAGTGCCTAAGCACTTTACTGAATTAAAGCATAGTGAACGTGATTTAAGATTCCGTTTGATTGACCATATACAGTAAAAAGAAGAGGGTGTAACAGAACCTTAGCCCTTAAGAAAAAAAAAATCTGGAGTGGATTTATAAGCTTAATACTTTGAAACCACAGGTCCTAAATAAGGATTTCAATGTATAAAATATATTATAGAGTTTAGCCTCCCTATGAATCTACCAAAAACTCTTCCATCACAATGTAATATAGGCAGTGAATTACATCTATGTTTATATATATACGTGTATATGTACATATGTCTTTTTTTAAAAAGATGTTTTTTTCTCTTTTTTTAAATACAAGTGATAGAAGAAGCAGATTTGTTGATCCTGATCTGTCATGGTTAGATTAGTGATGAGCGAGCACTAAAATGCTCGGGTGCTCGATGCTCGGGTGCTCGACCCGATCCCAATGTTATCCTATTAGAGACCCGAGCATTTTTCCGGCATGACCCCCAGCAGCCTGGATAAACCCTGAAAATGTCACAAAAGTATAACAACAGTGCTCAAATGAAATGGGAACAGCAAGTGGAAGACCCCTTTCAGCATTTCTGACTCCCAGGTCACTGTTGTGAACAATGTTGTCTGAGTATTACGCCACTTTTACAGACTCACAATAAAACATCCAAAAATGAAACCAAAATGCATTTTCCTTGGGAAAATATTAAGGGCTCATACTCATATGTGAGACAGTGTTGCTGTATGATAGTTTTTTGGATTACATGATAGAGACGCACCTGCTCTGTGATAGTCTCAGGGTTCTGTTTCAAGTGCAGAGAGCATCATGAAGACCAAGGAACACACCAGGTAGGTCTGAGATACTGTTTTGGTGAAGTTTAAAGCCAGATTTGGATACAAAAAGATTTCCCAAGTGTTAAACATCTCAAGGAGCACTGTGCAAGCGATCATATTGAAATGGAAGGAGTATCAGACCACTGCAAATCTACCAAGACCCAGCCGTCCCTCTAAACTTTCATCTTGAACAAGGAGAAGACTGATCAGAGGTGCAGCCAAAAGGCCCATGATCACTCTGGATGAACTGCAGAGACCTACAGCTGAGGTGGGAGAGTCTGTCCATAGGACAACAATCAGTCATACACTGCACAAATCTGGCTTTTATAGAACAGTAGCTAGAAGAAAGCCATTTATCAAAGATATCCATAAAAAGTCTCATTTGAAGTTTACCACAAGCCACCTGGGAGACACACCAGACATGTGGAATAATGTGCTCTGGTCCGATGAAACCAAAATCAAACTTTTGTCCACAATGCAAAACGATATGTTTGGCATAAAAGCAACACAGCTCATCACCCTCAAAACACCATCCCCACTGTCAAACATGGTGGTGGCAGCATCATGGTTTGGGCCTGCTTTTCTTTAGATGGTTAAAATTGATGGGAAGATGGATGGAGCCAAATACAGGACCATTCTGGAAGAAAACCTGTTGGAGTCTGCAAAAGACCTGAGATTCGGACAGAGAGTCATCTTCCAACAAGACAATGATTCCCAAAAATAAAGGAAAATGTCCAGGTGTTAGAATGGCCAAGTCAAAGTCCAGACCTGAATCCAATCGAGAATCTGTGGAAAGAGCTTAAAACTGCTGTTCACAAACGCTCTCCATCCAACCTCACTGAGCTCCAGCTGTTTTGCAAGGAAGAATGGGCAAGAATTTCAGTCTCTCGATGTGCAAAACGTATAGAGACATACCTCAAGTGATTTGCAGCTGTTATCACAGCAAAAGGTGGCGCTACAAAGTATTAACTCAAGGGGGCCGAATAATATTGCACGCCCCACTTTTCAGTTTTTTATTTGTTAAAAAAGTTTAAAATATCCAATAAATTTTGTTCCACTTCACACGTGTGTCCCACTTGTTGATTTTTCACAAAAGTATTAAAAATAATATCTTTATGTTTGAAGCCTGAAATGTGGCAGAAGGTTGAAAAGTTCAAGGGGGCTAAATACTTTCACAAGACTGTGTATATGTATATACCGTATATACTCGTGTATAAGCCGACCCGTGTATAAGCCGACCCCCCTACTTTTTCCCCAAAAATCTGGAAAAACCTATTGACTCGTGTATAAGCCGAGGGTGGACCTCAGCAGAGGTATACAGGCCCCCCCAGTGGTATACAGGCCTCCCCAGTGGTAGTATACAGCAGCCCCAGTGGTAGTATACAGCAGCCCCAGTGGTAGTATATAGCATCCCCAGCAGCCCCAGTGGTAGTATACAGCAGCCCCAGTGGTAGTATATAGCATCCCCAGCAGCCCCAGTGGTAGTATACAGCAGCCCCAGCAGTCCCAGTGGTAGTATAAAGCAGCCCCAGCAGCCCAGTGGTAGTATATAGCATCCCCAGCAGCCCCAGTGGTAGTATACAGCAGCCCCAGTGGTAGTATATAGGAGCCCCAGCAGCCCCAGTGGTAGTATACAGGAGCCCCAGCAGCCCCAGTGGTAGTATACAGCAGCCCCAGCAGCCCCAGTGGTAGTATATAGCATCCCCAGCAGCCCAAGTAGTAGTATACAGCAGTCCCAGCAGCCCCAGTGGTAGTATATAGGAGCCCCAGCAGCCCCAGTGGTAGTATACAGGAGCCCCAGCAGCCCCAGTGGTAGTATATAGGAGCCCCAGCAGCCCCAGTGGTAGTATATAGGAGCCCCAGCAGCCCCAGTGGTAGTATATAGGAGCCCCAGCAGCCCCAGTGGTAGTATACAGCAGCCCCGGCAGCCCCAGTGGCAGTATACAGCAGCCCCGGCAGCCCCAGCGGTAGTATACAGCAGCCCCAGTGGTAGTATACAGCAGCCCCGGCAGCCCCAGCGGTAGTATACAGCAGCCCCGGCAGCCCCAGCGGTAGTATATAGCAGCCCCAGCAGCCCCAGTGGTAGTATATAGCAGCCCCAGCGGTAGTATACAACAGCCCCAGTAATCCAGGGCCCCCCAGCCTTGCTCCGGTCACCTGTAAAGCAAAATATATTTATCACTGTCCCGCTGCCCTGGGGGGCCCTGGATTACTGGGCTGCTGGGGCTGCTGTATACTCATAGGGACCGTCACTGACTCGCATATAAGCCGAGGGGGGTACTTTTCAGCCCAATTTTTGGGCTGTAAAACTCGGCTTATACGCGAGTATATACGCTATATATTCTACTAAAGGGTAACAAAATACCAGCGAGTTTGAAGAAAGATATTATAGAAACGTTAAGAGACAGGATTACAGAAAAAGGTTTTTACTTGGATTTTATTACATGGTTCTTTAGATGCCTTACTGGTTAGAGTTCTACTCTCCCAGTGGAATTATCTATTTCACAATTCCATAATCATTGCCAGAACTTTTTATGAAAACATTTCTATATGTGATCTTGTATCTTGTGAGGTGAGTTGAACGTTTTAGGAACCATTTTGCCATAGATATATGGAAGTATTATATTTATATCAATGTATACTTCTATAATGAGGTTGCTTGAAGCTATGGGGACCAAAGCCTAAGGCTAGGGTAACACTAGCGCTATAATTCCGTTCAGGGGAGTCCATTAAAAAGATAGAATCTGGCGCAGTGTAACTGTAAGGGAATGATGCGTTAATGCTGCCAATACAATCTTATGGGTGACGGACCTCCATGCGCACTCAATTGCCAGGATGTAAGTGCTGGAGTTTGAAACCTCGTGCTAATTCTGAGTGCATCACATGACACTGGAAGACGCGTTTGACTGCGCACAGAGATCCGTCACCCATAAGATTATATTGGCAGCGTTAACGCATTGTTCCCTTACGGTTTCACTGCGTTAATGCTTTCAGGTTCTATCATTTTAATGGACCCCCCTGATCGGAATCATAGCGCTAGTGTTACCCTAGCCTAAAGATACCGTTAAATGCTTCAATGTTGAAACGATATCACTAACGATCTCATGGGCGCGCGGTCATTAGGACATAGTTTAGAGATCGTTGGTGAGCTGTCACACATCTAGATATCGTGCACGACACCCCAACGATGTAGTGAGCAAGTACCATTCACACAACCCAGCGAATGATATTTGTTCACTGATGTGAATGGGCGTAGTCGTGACCGACATCGTTATCGTGGTGTCACACAGAACGATACAGGAGGTTGGCTGATTGTGGACTCAAATCTGCGATCAGCGATCCAACGATTTATTGTAATGGAATCTCGGTGTCACACACAACGAATTGGTAACGTCGCTTGAACGACTCCAAACCCATAACATTTAAGCGATATCGTTAATGATATCGTACCGTGTAACAAGGCCTTAAGGCATATCTGCCAATATTTTACACCATGACTCTGAAGTTATATTCAGCGTGGCATCTGAAGCACATCAGTACATTGATTTTCCAGAGCCACACTAGCTTTACTTGGCCATGCTCCCTCTCGCCACTTTCACAGCCTATGATCCTTTCTGAAATTATGTTTGGATATAAGGGCTATGTCCAGTGATAGAGCATACCATTGTCAAGGACAAGAAGCATTCCAAGAGATTAGGAGATTTGACATATTTTTTTATTACAGCCTGGGTCTTTTCTCGCTGTTTTTCTCAAAACACTTTTTCACTAACCCTTTACACTTTACATTAACTCTAAAATGTAATTTGTATTTCTTATTGTTATTACATTTTTTGTACTTTTGAATGTTCCTCTCTTTTGTCATGCTCCACTAGCTCCATCTGGTGGCTCTACACACAAAAGATCATGGGCTCAGTCATTATTACACTTGAAACCTTTATTTGTCTAGTTTATCATGTTTTTGCTCTTGTTTCATTTGTACGTCATTCTTTTCATTTGCGCCTTTTTTAGTCTATTTCATTTGTGTTCCCTTGTTTGTCATTCTGGGGAGGGTTTAGGTTTACAAACATGTTTCGTCGATTCATCACTTGTGATTGTATGTAGGTACAAAACTAATACAATATTATTGTGGCCCATGCATTTTATTGTGTTAAAAAGTTATAGAAAAAAAAATAAAGATCAAAATGATTTTTTTTATTGTGTGCAAAAATGATGAACCATATGAACCATTATGAAGAATTAAAATACCAACTAATACCATGAGCTAAACGAAAAGAAAATGAACTCAGTAATACTGATAAATGATGAATTGGTTTCCATTATCTTTTAATGGAAACACGGCAAAATATTGAACACATACTTTATCAATCCTATGTCAAACCTTAATTGTAACCACCATTTAGAATTGTATTTATTTCTGTGATGCTGGGGACGGCGGCCATCTCTCCCCCTGGCCGTTGTCTCTCTTTCCCTGTGCTCTCTCCCAAAGTATGTAAATAAATGTATTTTTAGTTAAAAAACTGTTTCTGTGGGTTTTCTAATAGTAGAGTATTTAATTTCCTGGTAAAAAGTGTGTACGGCTTAGCTGCATTTTCTCTTGCCAGTACAGGTAAACCAAGCAGCTACTGGCTGCCAACCCTCTCTGCCTGGTGTTACCTTCACTGGCAAAGAAGAATACAGGGAAGCGCTATTATTTTTAGTTATGTAAATAAATAACTAAAAAAAAATTGCCATGGGTTGCGCCATATTCTCTATAACCCAGGCAACTGGGGGTTGGATTTCTCAGTGATGAAGGCCCAAGCGTTCTGGGCCCCCCACGCTGAAAATTGCAGCCAGCAGAATTGGCGCCTTCATGAGAGATGCTAAAACTAGCAGTTACCTCAATCTTTCAGCTTCCGTGTAGCAGTGGCAGACTGAGTCATAAATGGTTGACAGCTGGCCATTAGCAATACTTTCAGTGAAGAGGAAAAAACACGCATGGAGAGTGAGAGAGAAATCTTTTAATATGTACAAAATAGACAGAGACATTGCATTATCCACTTTATTAGCTCCCACCAAGTTCCCCTCCGACGTAATCCTGTAATTATGGTAATCTTGCGGTAGGGCAGTGTGATGCATCACAACACGCCATCTTTGTAGACCCGAGTGTCTAAAGATAGCAGCTGCATGTATATGTGTGTGCATGTGTGAGTATGTATGTGTATGTTTGTGTGTATGTGTTTGCATATGTGTGTGTATGTGTATGTATGTGCATGTGTGTGCATGTATGTATGTGTATGCATGGGTCTGTATGGGTGTGTGCTTGTATGTACGTGTGTGTTTGCACATGTGTGTATGCAGTGTGTGCATGTATGTATGTGTGTGTGCATGTATGCGCATGTGCATGGACATGTCTGTATGTATAAGTGTGCTCATGTGTGTGTATGTGCATATGTGTATGTATGCATATGTGTGCGTATGTGCATGTGTGTATGTATATGTGCATGTGTGTGCATGTATGTTGTATGTTTGTTTATATGCATATGTGTATGCATGTAAGTATGTGTGTATATGTATGTGTATATGTGTGTGCATGTGTGTATGTGACTGTGTGCGTGTATGCACAAGTGTGTATGTGCATATGTGTATGGGTGTGTGCATGTGTATATGCTTCTATGTGCATGTGTGATTGCGTGTATGTATGTGTGTATGCATGTGAGTGTATGTGCATTGCATGTGTGTATTTGCATGTGTATGAACATGTGTGTGTGCATGTATGCGCATGTGTGTACATGTATGCATATGTGTGTGTATGTGTGTATGCGTATGTGTGTAAGTGTGTGTGTGCATGTATACATAGTAACAAAGTAACATAGTATTTAAGGTTGTAGGAAGAACTTAAGGTACCGTTACACACAGAGACGTCTCTGGAGACATTGCTTGCAACTCACTGGTTGCAGTGAAATCATGGACACAGTGTTCCATTTGTACACGGGAACAAAAAGGAACAATGTGTCCATGATTTCACTGCAACCAGTGAGTTGCAAGCAATGTCTGCACAGATATCTCTGTGTGTAACAGTACCTTTAAATTCATCTAGTTCAACCCATAGCCTAACATGTTGATCTACAGAAAAGGCAAAAAAAAAAACATGTGGCAACACTAAGTTCCACATTGGGGAAAAAAATCCTTCCTGACTCCACATACGGCAATCAGACTAATTCCCTGGATCAACGCATCTATATATATAACTGGTAATATTATATTTTTCAAGAAAGGCATCTAGGTCCTTCTTAAATGTTAGTAGTGACTCACTCATTACAACATCATGTGGCAGAGAGTTCCATAGTCTCACTGCTCTTACAGTAAAGAATCCCTGTCTGTGATTACGATTAAACCTTCTTTCCTCCAGACGTAGAGGATGCCCCCTTGTCCCTGTCTCAGGCCTAAGAGTAAAAAGATCATTAAAAAGTTCTCTGTACTGTCCCCTCATATATTTATACATTATTATAAGATCACCCCTAAGCCTTCATTTTTCCAAACTAAATAATCCCAAGTTTAATAACCTGTCTTGGTATTGCAGACCCCTCAGTCCTCTAATAACCTTGGTGGCTCTTCTCTGCACCCGCTCTAGTTCAGCTATGTCTTTCTAATACACCAGACCAGAATTGTACACAGTATTCTAAGTGTAGTCGCAGTAGTGACCTGAATAGAGGGGAAACTATGTTCTGCTCATGAGCATCTGTGGCACCCCGCAACGAGTGCGTCACAGGAAGGTATTGCATCCCTGCCAGAAGATGTAATATCTTCCGTCTCGGTGATGAATTGGTTAAACTCAGAGCTCCATACTCTACATGCACCACTAGAATAGAGGGCCAATCAGGTTCTGGTGGGAGGAGTGTAGTAGTAGTGTGTGGGAGTAAAGTAGGAGAAGAGGAGTAGTCGTCAGGAGGGGAGCAACGTAGGAGAAGCAGGGGGCTTCACAGTTCCGTGCAGCCCTACAACCACTCACCGGCTGACACCGTTAAGCGGTGACACAGACCGGAACACGGGCAACTCACAAGCCGGTCAAACTATACCCGTGCCCGAAACTACCGGATCACCGGTTCCGAGGCGAGTAGACATCCAGCGCTGCTCAGCAAACCGGGGTGAAGAGCCGCTTCTAGGAGCACCTCACCACTGCCGCCAACAGAGTTGTCTTGCCAGCAGGGACTCACCCCTGGGACACAGGCCCTTAAGCCTAGTCAGCTAGGTGCCGATCAGAAGTCTCCCAAGTACCCTGACCTGGTATTCTAAGGCAACACCGGCAACCCATCTAGAGAAGTTAGAAAAGGAGGAACACCATGGAGCTCTGAACTAACACCAGTCATTGCTGGGACCACTCAGTCCGTTACCCAATACTGTATACGTTGTACCATCTTACCGGTTACAGTAAAGACCTGTTATAGAGGTCTGTGTTTTCTTCAGAACTATTTTAACCCTTTACATGCCAAGAACTACTAAGCTGCCGTATTCCATCAAGGACAGCTCCTGGCCCCGGGCACTCCTGCTCATCCTGTGGGGAGCGTCCCATCTAGTTGCCGTACATCCCCCGGAGGCCCAAGAAGTGCTGGTGCATTCACCGGATTCCTGCAGGTGGCGTCACGACAACAAGAATTACCCCCATCTGTTCATTCCCCTTTTGATCTGACCACCGGGCCCCACAACCTCAGGCGCGGAACTGTGACGAGGACTGCAACGCCTGAGACGTGAGAACCCGGCTACGGTGAGTCACATCTATGCCTCTTTTAATGTATCCCATTATTTTATTTGCCTTTGCAGCATCTGCCTGACACTGGCCACTAAATGTGAGTTTGTCATCTACCCATACACCCAGGTCTTTTTCAGTGATAGTTTTGCCCAGTGTTTTACAATTAAGAACATAATTATACATTTTATTTCCTCCGCCCAAATGCATGACCTTACAATTATCCCCATTAAAGCTCATTTGCCATTTATCAGCCCAAGCTTCTAGTTTACATAAATCCTCCTGTAATATAAAGTTGTCCTCCTCTGTATTGATTACCCTGCAGAGTTTAGTGTCATCTGCAAATATTGAGATTCTACTCTGTATGCCCCCTACAAGGTCATTAATAAATATGTTAAAAATAAGCGGGCCCAATACTGCCCCCTGTGGTACCCCACTGTTAACTGTGATCCATTCTGAGTGTGTTCCATTAATAACCACCCTTTGTTTCCCATCACTGAGCCAGTTCTTAACCCACTTACAAATATTTTCCCCTATCCCCATTGCTCTTATTTTATGTATCAACCTTTTGTGTGGCACTGTATCAAAAGCTTTTGAAAAGTCCATATACACCACGTCCACTGCATTTCTTTGGTCCAGTACAGAACTTACCTCTTCATAGAAGCTTATCAGATTAGTTTGACAAAAACGGTCCCTCTTAAACCCATGTTGATACACAAATGTGTGCATACATATGTATGGGCATGTGTGTATGTACCGTATTTTTCGCTTTTTAAGACGCACTTTTGTTCCCCCAAATTTTGGGGGAAAGTGGGGGGTGCGTCTTAAAAAGCGAACATACGGTGCAGGGGAGAGTGGGGGCAGCTTTAGAATGTGTCCGGGGGCTGGGGTGGGCAGGCTGCGGGCTGTAGGAGGCAGCGGGAGGTCACGTGACCCCCGCTCATTAACTCATTTAATATTCACTGCACTGCCGCTGTCCATCACCTCGGTGCTGAAGCTAGCACCGAGGTATGGACAGGGGTGCAGGGCATATTAAATGTTCCTGCAGTCCCCCCCATCCTGGTACATGGCCCCCCTTGCTGCTGTGCAAAAAATAACAAACATTTTATACTTACCTCTCCGGCGCTTGCCTCAGTCTTCAGTGCCTCTCTCCCTGACTGCCGCAATCTCCCTCCGAGGTCCCGGAGAAGCCGGTCATGTGATCGGGTGCACACTGATGACATCACCGCACTGCAGTCATCAGTGTGCACCCGATCACATGACCGGCTTCTCCGGGACCTCGGAGGGAGATTGCGGCAGTCAGGGAGAGAGGCACTGAAGACTGAGGCAAGCGCCGGAGAGGTAAGTATAAAATGTTTGTTATTTTCTGCCCAGCAGCAAGGGGGACAAGTGTGCCAGCCCTGGGGGACAAGTGTGCCAGCCCTGGGGGACAAGTGTGCCAGCCCAGGGGGACATGTGTGCCAGCCCTGGGGGACAAGTGTGCCAGCCCTGGGGGACAAGTGTGCCAGCCCTGGGGGACAAGTGTGCCAGCCCAGGGGGACAAGTGTGCCAGCCCAGGGGGACAAGTGTGCCTGCCCTGGGGGACAAGTGTGCCTGCCCTGGGGGACAAGTGTGCCAGCCCAGGGGGATGTGTGCCAGCCCAGGGGGATGTGTGCCAGCCCTGGGGCGGAGGTGCCAGCCCTGGGGCGGAGGTGCCAGCCCTGGGGGACGTGTGCCTGCCCAGGGGGACGTGTGCCTGCCCAGGGGGACGTGTGCCTGCCCAGGGGATGTGTGCCTGCCCTGGGGGACGTGTGCCAGCTCTGGGGCGGAGGTGCCAGCCCTGGGGGGCATGTGCCAGCTCTGGGGCGGAGGTGCCAGCCCTGGGGGGCATGTGCCAACTCTGGGGTGGAGGTGCCAGCCCTGAGGTGGCATGTGCCAGCCCTGGGGTGGCATGTGCCAGCCCTGGGGGGCATGTGCCAGCCCAGGGGGAAGCGTGCCTGCCCAGGGGACATGTGCCTGCCCAGGGGGACATGTGCCTGCCCAGGGGGACATGTGCCAGCTCTGGGGCGGAGGTGCCAGCTCTGGGGCGGAGGTGCCAGCCCTGGGGGACATGTGCCAGCTCTGGGGGCATGTGCCAGCTCTGGGGTGGAGGTGCCAGCCCTGGGGGGCATGTGCCTGCCCAGGGGGAAGCGTGCCAGCCCTGGGGGATGTTTGAGAGCCCTGGGGGGAATGTGCCAGCCCTTGGGGGCATGTGCCATCCCTAGTGGATGTGTGAGAGCCCCGGGGGACGTATGTGAGCCCTGGGGGATGTGTGCCAGCCATAACCAGAATAAGGGGGCCATATCTAGTATGGGGGAGCTATATCCCAGGATGAGGACCATGTACCAGGAAGAGGGGGCTATAAGAGACATATACCCCATATGATTTGTAAGACGGACACTGACATTATAAGACGGACCCCATTTAACATTAAAAATAATTTTTTCTCTTTTGCTTCACCAAATTTGGGGGTGCGTCTTATAATCAGGTGCGTCTTATAAAGCGAAAAATACGGTATGTGTCTTTATGTGTGCATGTATGCATATGTATATGCATTTGTGTGTATGCGCATGTCTTTGTGCGTGTATGTGCATATGTGTATATGTGCATATATATGTATGTGCATGAGTATGTGTGTTTGCACGTGAATGTGTATATATGCATGTGTGTGTATGTGCATATGTATATGTATATGCGTGTGTGTGTATTTGTGTGTATGTGTATATGTATGTTTGTAAGTGTGTATATCTATTGTGGTAAACACTTTGTCTATTAGTCACTGTAATAAGGGTTACTCACTCGCTTTGCTGCTCAACGAGGTAGCAGAAGTACAACATTCTTAATTTAAACATCCATAAGGTTTATTCAGGTCTTCATAAACCAGGCACTTTAGCACAAACAGGAGCCGTCTCCTGGCTGTATAGGCAATGTAACAAATGTCCATGACAGTTCCACTGACCCCCAATGAATCTTCAGATATGGATTTCAGGTCCATTACTCTCAGGAGCTCTGGCATGCTCCACACACACATGGTCTCTCTACCATGTGCTTCCAGGAAAATGTCCACTCCAACAACTTCGAAACACACAGAGCTTTCTGACATCAGAGACCGATCACCTAGAACCAGTCACATGATATACCACCTGATACACACCCATAGGTGGAGAGGTGTGTCTAGTCAAACACATTCATGTTTTCTCAGCACACACAAACCTGAATCTACATTGAGATCGTGTGGAACTACAAGATCTAGCAAAATCTCCATATTTACATTGCAGAGCATAACCACCTCTGCAATAAATAGTGTCCATTTAAAATTCAGATGAGGCTGTATCACAGTATGCACGCGTGTATTTGTGAGTGTGTGTGTGTGCACCCACCACAATAAGAAACCCTGAGGTTCTGTTTGCAGCCAGTGTGTGCAGAAACAGATGGGATGTTGCTCCCTCTGAAGCCACCAGAGGGCAACCGCACTTCATCTCCTCCTACATACACAGGCCAAGACAGAGCATGAGCGTTTCCTAGCACGGTGGGTGGAGGAGGGTGCAGTGGTGTGGCAGGGGTGTCAGGCAGCAGCATTGGTGTTTGGCTGGGAGGGCGTGCAGCTGGGCGTGCTTAGTGCAACAGCAGTGCAGAGGGCATCAGAGGTTTTAGCGGCGGCCAGCATATTGGGGCATTTATCGCTTGGTTGTCTCAATATGGCTTCTGGCGTACTTCCGGTCGGTGCAGTGGATTGTGAGACTCGGCCTCATCCCAACGGAAGTGGATGACAGACACAATTAGGAAAGTATATATAGATAATGTACAGAAAGTGATTTTGATAAACTTTCAAATAAATTTTATTAGAGAATTCTGGTTGAAAACCATTCATAAACCTTCCACAAGGTGTCCTCACTACAGTGTGTGTGAAACAGACATGTGTTCATTATCAGTAAAATTTGTATTCAAGCTTCTCACACTGAATACGGGGCATGTAACCATATAAGGATAAAGAGGGCGGGGTCTTCAGAACATCAACACTGCTGACTGCAGCTCATGAGGTGATAATGTATCAGATTACTTCAGGCTACAGTACAGTTGCTAAGAAATATCAGAGCATCATGATCAGTGCAAACTCCTCTTTCCTTGGCACAACCTTCTGATCTGTCATCTGGTTCCTCACAGCTCAGTCAGGATCTCCATTAACCCTTTGTCTGCTGTCACATCACACCGCTCTCTATTAGCCTGCTCTCATAAGTTGAAAAACACACACTGTACTGGCAGATGCTGGCTATGCCCACACAGCCATAACATGCAGTTTTTAAAAAAGCACAGGAAAATGTGAGAAAATAAGTCATATGGCACAAAAAAGCATTATCTTAGCTGCTATGTGACCCATCATTAACAACCAGTGCAGTATTGTGTTTTGTTTAGTTTTATTTTCAATTAAATGACATTTACACTTTAAAATCAAAACAAGGTTTACCTTGATGCGAACTTCATGATCTTTTGGTGGTGCAACTTCAATCTCCTCAATACTAAGAGGTTTGTTAGGTGCCCAACACACTGCCGCCTTACATTTAATTATCTAAAAATAAAATAAAAAGACCTTAGAAATGCTGATTATGAAACGTTTTTTTCACATTGAAGGCAAAACATACAGCAAATGAGAACAAAGAGCTTAATCATTAAACTTTCATTTTGTTGCAACTTGAAGCAAAGCTATTTCTTTTTACTTTTGGAATGCTCGCGCCATTTTTGCAAATCTCCGACAAAGTGGATGGGACAGGGAGATGGTGGCCTCCAGGTGTCAATTTGATGACAAACAGCGGAGATTCCTATGTCATAAATTTAACTCCATCATGGACCAAAGTAGAATTTCTGACTAGATGTGCACAGATCTGCAACGTCAATAGTCTAACACTACTTCTTAGGCTAGGGTCAAACTAGCATTTTGGCCTCTGTATGGGGGGTTCCGTTAATCTCGTGCTAGTTGCAAGTGCATCACATGACGTGCGCTTCCACGTCATGTGATACTCTTGGAAATAGCGCGAGATTTCAAACTCCGGCACTTAGATGCCAGCGTTTGAACTGCACTTGAGGTTCTGTCAGCCATAGGAATGAATTGAGAGCATTAACGCATGCTTACCTTTCCAGTAACACTGCGTTAATGCTGCAAATTCTTTTTAATAGAACCCCCTAAATGCAGCCAATAACACTGTTGTGACCCTAGCCTTACTCTTAATTAAAAGTTTCTGACTCCAGCACACATCAAGACTAGTTTGAACATTATTGGTTTTGATTAGGGATGGGTGAACCGTTTGGTTTTTGAAGGATTCATGACCGGGGTTACCCTTTTAAAGCAAGCACAATAACCATACTCATTGTACTTACGGGTTCTGTGTTCTCCCTTACAGTTGTGCCATGGTGCTATGTCACTTCTGGGCCTCTCATCCTCAGGGAATATTTATGTGAATGGCTCCAACAGCCAATCATATGTGATTGGAGAAGATAAGGGGCGGGCCGGAAGTGACACAGTGCCGCCGCACTGCAAGATGGGAGAACGCCTACCCAGTAAGTATATTATGCTCATTAACTGCTGATTTAACAGGGTGACCCTGGTCACGAACCCTTCAAAAATCAAACAGTTTGCATATCCCACAGTATTATAAAATTTATGATAGAAACAAAAAGAGCATATACTCTGCAGTAAGTAAATAGCATCAGTACATATAAATAACACAGGTTACTAAGGAAAATAGCTGTTCCCCAGACCTTGTCTCAGCCTCTCATACAGCCAGATCAGAATTCCCACACACTGCACTGATGAGGGGCAGTCACCCTGAAATCCAGCGTCTGTAGTTTGGGGTTCTGATCTGGCACAAATCCTTGGTCATATTGAAAGGCTTGTTAAAGAGCAGTGGGCGGCACGGTGGCTCCATTGGTAGCACTGAAGCCTTTACAGCACTGAGGTCCCGAGGTCCTGGGTTCAATTCCCACCAAGGACACCATCTGCAAGGAGTTTTTATGTTCTCCCCGTGTTTGCGTGGGTTTTCTCCAGGCCCTCCGGTTTCTTCCCATATTGCAAAGACATACAGATAGGATGTTTAGATTGTGAGCCACAAGAGGGGACAGTGTTGCAAATGTGTATATAAAGCACTATGGAATTAATAGTGCTATATAAATGAATAAAGAGTCGATTATGACTTTGAGAATTGCTACCTAAAGGTGGTGCTAGAGTTTGTCCACTTCCTCACTAAAGTGACAGTTTGCATATTTCCCAGAGGAGCATTGCAGCTAAAAGTCTCCTTATCAGCTCATCTGTGTCCTTGTGCTGGCTGACAGATTCCTCTCAATGAGGAAAATAGCTACTTCCCCAGCACAGGTTACTAAGTAACAAAAAAAGCGTAAAATCCATTCTACGGCGACCAGGTATAATCCGATAGGGACAGTCCTACCCTCTAGGGTTAAAACCTCATCTTGTGTCAACCGATCTTAATGTAGAAGAGGACAGAGCAGGACCGAGCCCAACTTACAGCATTATCTTAAGGTGTTTTATGTGCAACATTAAAGTTGATGTCTATTTATTTTTCTGATGTTAATGAGGCAGATCTAGTGTAACAAAGCATCCTTTTTCCCCATTTTTTCAGTCTCAGATCAAGATTGTGTGGAGGATGTCAATTATGCACAGGAAGGTGTGAATAGAAGATCCGAGGCAGGACTAGTCTGAGGTAAGAGATGACCAGCTGGAGATGTCCTTCCTTATTTATTAAAATATGCCGAACAGTAAAATAAAAGTTTTTTTTTTAAGTACTGCAACATTAATATTGCACATAAAACACAATATCAGAATAAAGAAATAATGATATATACAGCTACTGTAGCACTTTGAAACAGTCAGGCAACCTGACTGGTTCCCTATAAAGTAAACAGCCAATTTATTTCAATGAAATTTCTTGTGAGAATGCATACCGTACTTAAACAATTGCACATATTGAAAATATAGCATGGTGGCTCAGTGGTTATAGCTGAGAAGCACTTCTGGGTAGGGTGCACTGATGCTTTAAGAGAAGGGGACGTTTCATACGTGTGGCGCCCCTGCGAGCAGGGTGGCCACATAGGGAACTGCAGCCAGGCAGAAAGATAGACAGTTTGTGCAACAAACACCCTCACAGCACACACACCCACTAGAGGCAACACCCAACCCGGAGCCCGGAACGCTAGGCAGGCAAGGGGTGGGGTTTAGAGGAAAGTGGGTGGGAAAGAGTGTAGATCAGGTGACAGAGGGCTCAAATAGAAGAAAAGAGGAGGAAGGACTTAGTAGACCGGAGTAGGCTGAGAAGCAAAGACACAGTAGGCCAGAGTGAGCCGAGAAATAAAGACACCAAGCGGTGAGTGACACACATCCCGGTGGGGTTGGGCTTCTTGGAGATGCAGAATCTACAGAGTCACAGAAACCAAGGAGAGAAAGCTCGTCCATAGCCGGCATCCCAGGGGAGTGTGAGGACAGATACCGGACCGGTATCACTGGGGCTGAGGAACACGGCAGCACTAACTACGGGTGGTTTTCCCTGATTGTGCTGAAATCACACGAGTTAGATAGAGCCTGGTAACATCTTGGAAGATAGGGTTACTGCAGGCTAGGCACACAACAGTGTCGGCTCTGAGGGAAACTGAAGTTCCACACTGCCTTCCCAAACAAACCGACGGGGAGCTCTGATTTCAGGTTGGAGTTCCCACAACAGGGTTGGAGGCACAGCAGCAACCACGAGGACCCACAAGGGGCCGAGCTGCAGCCATGTTACCCGAAGAGAGAACAGAGAGGGAGAGAACAGCCTGAAAGGACATTAGAAGGAGTGATGGGTCTCAGAGTGACAGCCTGGCTGCAGAGGGTTCGAGTGTCCGGGGTTAACTGAACTGTGTTAAGAACTGTACTGTGCTGTGAACTGCTTGAAGGACTTACAAGTAAATCCGGTGAACCCTGCTTCAGTGTCCGTGTCTGATTCCAGGTATACAGAACTGTTATTGTCCTTCTTACCCTGCCAGGAACAGCCGACCCGTGGCAGGCTCATCCATCAAGCTGCAGCCCATCCATCCCTCCATCCTCCTGGCAGAGCTGCGCTGCAGCAGTGGTCCCATCACTGACCACAACCCGTGGGTGGTGTCACGATGAACATTATCCCTGTAAATATCCCTTTTACTTGTGAGAACCCAGGACACGGTCCGGACCAGGACCTCCGTGACATCCCCAGCAGTACCCCGGTCCAGTACTGAGTACCCTGTCCCAGTGGGCTCCACACACGCTTCTCCTAAACCAGTGTTTCTCAACTCCAGTCCTCAGGACCCACCAACAGGTCATGTTTTCAGGATTGCACAGGTGTTAGAATTATCCCCTTTGCAGGTGATTAAACTAACACCTGTGCAATACTAAGGAAATCCTTAAAAACATGACCTGTTGGTGGGTCCTGAGGACTGGAGTTGAGAAACACTGTCATAAACACCCTCTATTGTAGATTTGTTAGTTTAGACATCAAAACTATGCCCCTCTTCTTAACTGCTTTCCAAATCAATATATCAATTGATATATTATTAATCAATAATAACAACAAGTGACCAAGAACAAATAACCACACTTGACCCGGGCTCACTGTTAGGGAGAAGTCTGGGTTTAGTAGGAAGCACATAAATGTATACAGACAATTATGGGGATGGTAACCACAGAATAAGATCATTCATTAATTGGTTACAAAATATTAAGCATAGCTAATCATTGATTTCTAATTGCTGAGAGCTGATTAGATTATGAAAATATATTCTAAAAACATGTGTCCTTATACTTTTTCCATCATTCAATGTTATTGACATGTTATTGACATTATTGACCCATCACACTCCTTCATTATCTGGTGTTTTTAGAACATTTACTCTTTTACCCAAAATATGCAAGATATTGGCAACATTCCCAGACTCTGTAACCTTCACCATTCCCCTAAATACAGTACATATGTTGTTGTACAATACTTGATATGAAAACACGGCTTATTCTTTTTAAACACAAGTATTTAAAGGGATAAATATCTGCTAGATAAGCAGTACAATACAGGACATTGGTAAATCTTTGGATATTTTCATATATTGATATCCATAAAAGCTCCCGGCAGATCAGTGTGGCAAGAGGGATCCTGGGCAGATGATACAGGACTGCAGAAGGGTGAGCACACCAGCGTATTCAAGGCATCTTCTCCTATGGGAGGTGCTTTAGCAATATGATCTAATGCTAGTGACACGCCGCGAGTTCTCCAGTCTGGTTCCCAGTTTCCTGTCCTCATTCCTGTGACTGTATATCCCATGTGTCTGCTGACCCATTCCTCTTTCCTTGTACCTGCCTGAACCCACTGTACCAGCCATGCCTGCCATATCTTTACACCTGCCATTCCCGGTGTACAAGCCATACCTGCTGCACCTGCATGAAAAAGTCCTGCATCCAAACCTACTGGACCTGCCCGATACAGCTGGTCCACCATTGCCTCTGCACCTGCCAGCATCAGCCATCCAGTCTGTACCCAACTGCACCAAAGACTGCCCCTGCCTACATCCATACCCATTCCTTCAACCCCCACCCCTGGGGCCAGCTGTTGAGTGTACCGTGTCTCCCTGGAGAAGCACCTGGTATCTATTTCCCAGCCCAAGCCAAGCCTCACTGTCAGAAGCTCCAGTAAAGATGAGGTAGTAGCTTAATTACTCACCTCCAGACTAATACCGGTAACATGGCCCAGTGGGTCCACTCGCCCACGCTCGCACTCGTGAGTGTTGCAAGGTATACTATTTGCATAGTTAATAACACCATTTCCAGCCATTATATGACCTGTATCCAGCATTATTACCAGTATTTTCCTCTTCATGCTCTACATGTAATTTTTAATCCACTGGTGGCTGGGAAGGAGATAAACTACACTGATTTCACCCATAGTTTCTCATAGAACAAGATGGGTCAGCACTTCAGTTTTTTGCATTACCACCCTCTGAAGACATCCTAGATCCATGTTAATAGATGCTGTGGGATATGTGAGTGCAGTGCTGGTACTCTGCTTTTTCTATTTTTGCCACCATGATTGCTTCTGTGAAAGAAAACATTGTCAGTGGGCGGAGGTAAAAGCAGTAATGGTACCTTTACACGCCGCTACAGGATGGTGGAAACGAGCACGCACAAACGGTTGAAAACGGTACCCGCATCGCCTTTACACGCCGCAACAAGGTGCGCTACAGTACGTTACATCTATCTCTGGATACACCGCCGGGTGCCACAAGTTACCTTCTGTAGCTCACCTTACCTCATTTACACGCCGCTATAACAAGGTAATATGGGCGGAACAAAGGCAGCAGGGACAACACATAGGCGTGCTACAATTGTGGATTACGAGAATTCCATACGCTGATAGGACAAAGCAATAACATCATGATTGGGCAGCCAGCGCAGGAGGCTGACTAATACATGACGCTCGACCAATTGTGTAGTGTGACTGGTCAGCTCCTTAAATATGCCGCCCTATGCAGCGTCTACCAATCGTAACGCAGGACCTTCCTCCAATGATCGCTGATGGGGCGCGGTATCCCGGAGCCTGTGTCACGCCCCAGGTACATAGCAAGGTGTCGAAACAACCCTCGTGTTCCTTATTTACACGCCGATACAGGCCGTAACAATCGACTTGAAATCAACCTGTTTTTGAGCTCTGCTCTGAAACAGGTGCCTCAAGTGACGGGTGGAAACCACCGTCTTTACACGCCGCGACCGCGGGTTGATTTGGTGGTGCAAGATACATTTGTCTCATCTACCCGGTTGTTTCCACCATCCTGTAGCGGCGTGTAAAGGTACCATTAGTGATACTTGTTCCACCCTAGAGCTTCTAGCACTATAAAAAAAACTACCATAAAGGGGTGGCCCTAGTGTCAATCACTGCTCCAGATGATGACTTGTTTGAAGGCTGTACTAGAAACTTTTTAGAAGTGCTGGTGTTGCTCATTGCCTCTATCTTCATCCCCTGAAAATGTTGTCTTTCACAGTAGCAATGGCGATGAAGATATAAGCAAAGGGCCCATGCTGCACTTACATCCAACAGCTCTATCAACATGGATCCAGGATATCTTTGGAGGGAAGCAACACAAAAAACAATAGCAAGTAACTGCAGTGCTGCCTCCTATTGATGTTCTGCTTCAGGATGGATGATTGATGCTGTGGGGAGTAGCCCCAACTTCGTGAGATGTCCTATTTAAGATATCAGCCATGAAAAATGTGTCATTAGGTAAAAAAAAAAAAAAAAGCTAATTCATGGATTAGCTACGTAGGGAGAAGTGTAGGGTAAAAAGTCAAAAATAAGCCTAGCACTTCTGAATTTGCTAAGATAATGAGGCATGATCAGAGAACTACAAAATGTTTTGTCGCAAATAGTAAACAGGTTTGCAAAGAAAATTAAAAAAAAAAGGGTACTCATTACCTGCCAAATAGAGAGAAGAATCACACATGAAATGACCAGGAACCTATTATCTTTCAGTGAACAAGAGACATACAGTAAGTTGAAATGTCAAGACTGGGCCAAGAAATATCTGAAGACAGATTTATCCAAGAATCTATGGACTGAAGAGATGAGTGCAGTGGCGTAACTTGAAGCTCATGGACCCTGATGCGAAAGTTCCAACGGGGCCCCTAATTATTGCAAATCTTTAATAGCAATAGAATAGTCATTTTCAGTAGGCCAAAGGGACTTTTGGGGCCCCCTAGGCTCCAGGGACCGAGTGCGATTTCAACACCTGAAACTATTGTAGTAACACCCCTGGATGAGTGACTCTTACTGGACCAGATAGGTGGGCCAGAGGTTTGATTAATAACAGGAACATATTGTACTTTCACCGCAACTCAGATCAAGCATGATGGAAGTGGGTTACTGTGGGGGATTGATATTATTAAAGATGAGCTCATTTGTATAACGTACCTACCGGCGGGACCCATCTCCAGGGGACAGGGAGATAGGGTCCTGTCTTGCGGCAGGCATCCCCCTGTTACCTGCACACTTACCCGATCCCTGCTCTCTCGATGTCCCTCCAGGCTTTAGCTCCTTCCTGATTTGTCTCCTCTGCCTCCTTTCACCTCCGGGTTGCGGGGAGTGCGTATAAGGAGTGTGCATTGCTGTCTGACTTCATTTAAAGGGCCAGCACACCCATTTTTATAAATCACCTTTCAGCCAATCGCTAAGAGGTTTTTGTGTATTTAAGGCCCTCAATTTCTTAGGGAGGTGCCTGGGCAACTTTGTACTGATGTTCAAACATTGCTGTGCTGAGGTCCTTGGATCATTGCTTTCTCGCTATAGCCTTACCACTGTTCTACGATTAACGCCTGGTGTTTTCCCTTTACTTCTGGTGTCCCCATCCTGGTCATACAGCTGCCTGGAGTCTCATGATTGTAGCCTCCAACCCTGCAGACTCAGTTCATACCCTTAGGTTCCCTCTGGACCATCCCTCAGTGACACAACTTTTTTGTTCCTTTGGATTCTCCTGGCTGTCCAGGAGAAAATATCCCCCATCCAGCCAGGACCATGGAGCCGGGTCACAGCCCCGTGACCTCTCCAAAGAACTGTCTACCCGGTTCCGACTACACCACGGCCCTGGCGGGCGTGTCATAAGAATAGGGACAGAGCAAGCAGCGTGTAGGAACAATGTTTCTGCCACCTAAAATAAACACAACAATTCTTTTAAGAGCTACATTGAGTCTCTACTAGGTCAGAATAGGGTAGGGGAGTCTGTGGAGCAGGGAGAAAGTAAATTAGCCTTCCCGTACCTGCATATTAGAACAACAGTTCTTTTTACAGTACAGATAAATTTCCAGGACACATTGCGTACTATATAATAGAGTATTTGCCTTTTCTGTTGGCCTGTGCCAAAAAGTCCCAAATATTAATAGGGTCCTAGTGAGCCATTTAAATCAAAATGAGTACTTGCATCTTTTGTTATCCTTTAAAAAGCACTGGTCCTTTTGCCCCCTATAACTTTTGGGATCAAAATGTCCTTTAAAAAGTTAAGTGCTGTAAAGCTTTGATTCTGCACTTGAAAACACGTCTACGTGAATTGTTTCTCTAAATGATCCTAATGAGAAAAAAAACATAAAAAATGTACGGTTGAACTCTGTCTTTAAATGCACGGTGGGCATGAGCATTAATGAAATCAAACTCATTTTACTTGAACCATATTTTTCGGACTATAAAACGCACTTTTTTCCCTCAAATTGTGGGAGAAAGCGAGGGTGCGTCTTATGGTCCGCATGTATGGACCTGTGCTGGCTGTGGGGAGCAGCCACTCTGGATAAGGCTGGAGCAGGATGGAGGAGGTTGGCGCCGACTGTAGAGGCAGCTTGGGTTGCATGCCCCCACTCATTATGCTCATGTAATATGCACTGTCCATCACCTCTCAGCGCTGAGAGGTGGGTGGGGGGGGGGAGGCGCATATTATATGAGCCTGTGTACACACACACACACATCCTGGATATGGCCCCCATCCTAGCGCACACATAAAAATTGTAAACTATGTAGCTCACAACCCTTCGTTCTTCTCCATGGCTCCCTGCTTGCAGCACTTTGCATCCTGAGTTCTGTGTATGGCATCCTCCTGAGTGCTGTCATCCAATCATGGCACTCAGGAGGACGCTGCATACAGGGCTCAGAATGCGAAGTGCTGCAAGCAGGGAGCGATGGAGAGGAATGAGTGATAGATGAGTTACATAGTTTATTATTTTTGTGTGTGCGCTAGGATGAGGGCCATATTCAAGATGGGGGTAATGCACCAGGATGGGTGAGTGTTATATCTCAGTATGGGGAGGCTATATCCATAAGGGCTATATACCAAAATGGGTCCATATCCAGGATGGAGCACAATGTACAAGGATGGGGGCGTGATGTATCCCAGCATGGGGGGCCATATCTAGGATGGAAGGCCCTATATAAGATGAGGGACTTATTACGTGAACGTTGCCCAGGATGGGGATATTACCGCCATAAGTGTCAGCAGCACAACCCTCCCATAACAGTGCATTATAACCACCTTTTTTTGCTTAATTTTTTCCCCCCTATTTTCCTCCTTTAAAATCTTGGTGCGTCTTATGGTCTGATGCGTCTTACAGTCCAAAAAATATGGTAATTCAGCAGATTTTCTGAACTAAAAAAATCAGCAGTCAAGCCACGTGCACACATTGAGTGTTTGGTGAGCTTTTTACCTCAGTTTTTGTAGCCCAAACCAGGATTGAGTGATAAATATAGACATAGTGACGTGTTTGTATTATAATTTTCCTCTGATTGTTCCACTCCTGGTTTTGGCTACAAATACTAAGGTAAAAAATTCACCAAATACTCAATGTGTGCGCGTGGCCTTAGAAATGTTGTATTTACATTGCAGGGTAACATGGCCAAAAACAGTTTTTTTTAATTAAGCCAGAATTGTGATGTTTTTGTCTACTCAATTACTAATTGATATGCCCCGTTGATTAATCATTGCCCACATAGTTTAGAATCTAGAATGAAGCTACAGCAAACTCTGTAAACATTTAACTTGAAAGAGATTTTCAGAAATGTTTGAGCAAGTGGTAGAAACCATCATATTCTGATGTTTTAAAGGATTTTTTTCTGCAAAAAAATCTGATTCATTGGACTATGCCCCCCCCAAAAAAAGGGCACGAAATGGGGACATAAACAATGACTTATTGGGACTGTAAGATGACTACAGAGTTTGAAAAAATAATGTATAAAATGCTATGCACTTACTTTTCCAGCAGTTGCCATTTGATTTGTCCTTCTTTGCACAATCCTTTCTTACAAAAGACGAGTTTGAATAACAGCATACCTTTGATAAAGGTTATTTATTAAACATTGTTGCTGACCTAAAAATGGCGAAATGCCCAGAACTCCGACCACATTAGAAAAAAAAACTATTAGGAAACAGCAGTAAAATGTTGTAAAGTAGAAAAAGAAGCTAGTAACTTCTAAGGTTAAATATTAACCCCTTCACCCCTGAGTTAGGTTTTCACCTTCCTGATCAGGCCATTTTTTTCTATTCTGACCAGTAACATGTTGAGGTAATAACTCTGGAACACTTCAACGGATCCCAATAATTCTTAAGGTACCGTCACACGGCACGAAGTTAAACGATGTCAGCCGCGATCTGGTGGGTGTGCGGTCATTTCAACATCGCTGGTGAGATGTCACACGTGAGATATCGTCAGCAAACAGCAACGATCCTGCAACTCCGACATCGCCTGAACAACACAGCGAGCGATGTTGCCGGTCGTTATCGTGGCATCACACAGCACAACCCCAACTTCAATGTGGGCATAATGTTTCACATAGGCTGGAAGATAGGCATGCTAGAGTGTGTTTTTCCGTGCCCCTAGCACTCCGACTGGTGCCCACAACTGCGCTACCATTGGTCAGCAGTGGCTAGCAAGATGACAACTACATGTCTGAATTTGCCCTTTATACCATCTTGCCTTTCTATTGTTTTGAGATTTGTTTTGGGTTGTGCAAGACACTGCGGCGTCGCCAAACTGGCAGACAGCAATGCTAGTGTGGTGCAGTTGTACTGAAAGTATGTACAGTATGTGAGGCAGTCGACAGGGAATGGGGTACTCGAGTACCGGGGCTGATGACGGCTTTGATGGGGGAATCACGGCTGGTTGGTCCCCAGTCCCGTGCCCTGGACCCTCAATGGCGGGGAACAGTGGGGGATAAAGGGGATTGTTAATGTGACGCCACCTATGGTACCTGGTAACGGGTACACCAGCGCTGCAGCCGGCCGCTGAGGTGAAGGTGGGTGCAGCAGAGTGTGGTACAGCTCCCCACAGGTGGAGCTTTACCTCAGGGCAGTGGGGATGGATGAGGGGAGTAGTAGTTGCGTCCTTGCAGACAAGGCGGTGAATTGCGGCGGTTAAGCAGGCACACACACAAACAGTGATTGTTGTTTCGGTACCTTTTACTGGTGACAAGGTAACAGGTACAGTCTAGAGTATTAACCAGGTCCCCAATGCAACTTGGGACTTCCACCTTAGAAAGTTATGAGGCCTCCTCTGTGTCTGTGCTCTGTGGTTTGGGGTAAGTCCTGCCTGAGACTGAACCCACCGCTTCTTCTCCCTCTCTGAGCTTTGTCCTAAACTGACAATGAGGTCCTTCTGCGGGGTCCCTGTTTCTCCTATGGCCCCTGCTCTTATACTTGGTCAGTTTAGTGTCTCTTACTTGTTCTCTTCAGGGGTGAACTTCTCCTGAGTCTTCCAGGCTTTTGCTGTAACAGTAAATGGTATCAGCATCGGACTCTGGTGTCCGGGTGTACTAAAGGGCTATAGCAACTGGTTCCCTTTTCTTGAATCCCTCTTTCTTCCGCTTGTCTCCGACCCTTTCCCCAGTGGTCCCTCGTCCTGGGCCTAGATCTCTCCCAGCGACCAGCTCCTCACTCCTCCGACTCTCTCCTGGGACTGACTGTCGGGACTGACTACTCCTCCTCTCAGGCCTGGATGTTTTAAAAGGGGAACTGCCTAAAGGCAGCCAGTAGAGCTCCCCCTGGGGTGGTGGGTGGAAAGGTGTGGTGTGCTGTGCGAACCAAGGTGTAATTCCCTCCTTGCACCAGTGGATCCTGTGGCAATCCCCCGCAGGGGTGCCACATTCCCCCCTAGTTAAATACAGTCCTCCGGGACTGAAACATTTTTCCATAACCATAACATAACTATTTAATAATTGAACAGAGTCTTAAAAATGAAAAATTTACAAAAACCAGGTATAAATAAGAAAATGGGTAACCAGTCCATACAGCGCTAGTCCATCCACTGCAGGCTGTATAAAAGGTGTTTAAAAGGGTGTTTGCCACTACCAGTCCTGTGGCTATGGTCCAGTTTTGAAAATAAGTAAAGGGGAAATTCATGAAGTCCAACAGGTAAAGTCTCTGTGGCTTAAGGGTCAACAACACAAAACAAACAATATGGGTGACTCGTCGTAGGAGTCCTAGGTACTGCAGGGTCCTCTACCAAGTCATAAGTGCTGTAGGCCTCCTGGCCCTGGGGTCACCTATTGGCCAAGATTTTGCTCTCCCAAGACAGCTCCTTACGCCAACTCCACTCACCCCTCTTACTGGTGTTGTGTACCTGGTCTGGGTTGTTTTTACCTACTCTTCACCCTTTTCTGTACATCAGCATTAATAACATAATTACATTCTGCACATATTTACATTTTCTCATATGTTATGACTTACTCTCTTTACCTGAGTGGTGGGTGTCCTAGATTGACACGTGTTGACCAACGTAATTCTGGTGTAGGATTGGTGAGAGTGGGTCTATGTGTAACTGGTAAATCTAGTGGATGCATACTAAATATTTGCTCAAATTCCTGCGCTACCCGGTAAACTCTGTGCTTCTGGTGAGAAGGGGTGGCATCAGTTCCTACGTGCAACCGCTGACACCACTCCTCTAGCTGTCCTTTGGAGTTGTTATCCTCCGCCTGGTTAGACGAGGAAACAGGACCCACTGCCTGTATGTTGTTGTTACACACAGTATACAGCTTTGCTACAGTAGCATTTTGGGGTAGCTTTGCTTCCTCTTCCCCACAATTTAATACACGGATTGGTACTCGTCCCTTGCATACATCCACCACCCCTCTGGCTGTCAGTAGTGTAGGTCTGGGCTCTGAAAATACCGTCTCTACCAGTGGCGTAACTACCGTGGTCGCAGCGGTCGCGGCTGAGACCGTGCCCGACCCCTGGGGGGGGCCCCGAGCTCCCCGGGGGCCCTGCTGCCTGTGCCCCCAACCACCTGCCGCGACCGCGATAGCGCCGGAAGCCGGAAGAGGAGCTGCGGGAGGACTGGAAGTGACAGAGATCACTTCCTGCAGCCGCGCAGCAGTGCCCCGCCCCTCCAAACGCCGAGAGAGACAGAGCAGGTAATCACCCGGCCGGCTCCACTAACACCCCCCCTCTTTTCTCACTCGGCCGGCTCCACTAGCACCCCCCCCCCCCGCTTCTCACCAAGGGAGCCCCTAAGTGACTCTTGCACCAGGGCCCGCGTGACACTTGTTACGCCACTGGTCTCTACAACTGCCTGGTACTCCTGTCCTCTGCGACCTATCGCTGCTTGACACCATATCATCATTTCGCTTTTTGGTGGTAACACAATGGGAACCGGGTCTGTTAACCGCACACTGCCAATTTCTTCCCCAGACAGATATACCTATTGTTTGTGGACGAGGGCTCGGATCTCTCTTTGGATGACTCTTGTCCTTATCATAACCAGCAGTCTTAGCAATCTGTCGGGGTAAAAACAACACTTCTCCAAAGCAGTTTTCAATGACATTTGTACCAATTACCATGTAGGGGTATTTTTCATTAGGATTGTCTTCTACCACAAATAACCCTTGGCCTTTTAATTCCTCCCTCCCCAACTTTATTGTAGCTTCTCTGTACTCCACCTGTTTTTGTGGTTGTCCATTAGCTGCAATAATATAAAAATTGGGGTTTGGGGGTTCAAGATCATTATCAGACCAAAATTGTTTGTAAAGGATATGTGGGATCGTAATGACCTGCGACCCGGTGTCCATTAGGGTTGACATGGGGATTCCTTCTAGCATAATGTTGAGGTACGGATGGCCTCCCACGTACCGGTTACGACAGTCATTTGGGCCCAGCTGCTCTACTCCTGGGGGCTTGCCCTCGAGCTCAGGAATCTTGTGTTTAAAGGACATCCTCTTGCAAAGTAGCCCGATTTGTTGCATCGCAGGCAGATGGGTTGTCCTGAAGAATCCGTGTAGTTCCTGGCTCTGCATTGGAATTGGTGCATTGGTCCCTTGCATGGGCGACTTGTTCTTCCTCCGCATCCATGGGACATCCTCAGGGCTATCAGCTAGTTGGATTTTGCTTGGTGGTGATGCCCCAGGCATAGCTTGCAAGAGCTTTAATACATAGTCCATGTTTTTGGTTAACTGCAACACCTGGTTACGCAAGTCACCATCTGTTTTATCTGATACAACTTGTCTTTCTATCTTTGCAGGTTCTGTAGAAACAGGTTTAAAGTCTATGGGAAAGGTGTTAACCTGCCAGGATTGTATTGCAGGCTCTGCAGGCACTGGATCCCTTAACACAGTTATAGCACGATCTTTTAAGTCATTAAAGTTCACAGTTGGGTGATCCAATACCCACATATGTACCTGTTGGCAGTGGTAGTCTGACCTCAATCCCTCCGTAAACAGTTCTGCAAGCATTTTATCCTCTTCCAATACACTTGCCGGGTCTACCTGTTTTAAGGACCGGAGTGCCCCTTGTAAACGGAGGGCATAGTCTCTGATGGTATCCTGCGGTCTCTGTTTACATTGGTAGAATAGCATCCTCAATTCAAACTGCTGCTAAAGTGTTTGATAAGCTAAAAACTGTCTTTGAAAAATGCACACAGAGTCCCTGTCAGCATCACTCCGGGACTCAACCTCCAGCTTCGCTGCGCCTGTTAATTGTCCCAGCACAACGGTGGCCCACTGCTTCTCTGTCATCGTATACAAGTCCAGCATTGCACACATCTTTTGCTTAAAGGCTGCTAAGATACCGGGTTTGCCTTCATATGTTGGTAACCATTTGGCACCCGGTATATACGGCAAGGTTATCGGCATTATTTGGGCCACTGCTCCGGGGGCTGTGTTCCGGGCATCCCCTCTGTCAGGGACCTGCACGTCGTCCGAGTCATTCATGATGGGACCTCCCTAGGTAATCGTTGCCAACCGGTGAAATGAAACAAACTTTCCTGGTCGTCGGCGGCTCTGCAGAGGGAGCGGAGCACCTCGGGGTATTTCCGGAACTGTGGGCTGCGCTTCGTTGATTTCTAACAGAGTGAAGGGGCAGGGCTTATCTTCCCGCTCTTTTCTACCCGCGCTGTGGCGCAGCTCAATTTCTGTAA
>JARQOC010000003.1:261476938-261503789 GCA_033576535.1 Allobates femoralis
TGTCCGTGTCTGACTCCAGGTATACAGAACTGTTATTATCCTTCTTACCCTGCCAGGAACAGCCCGACCCGTGGCAGGCTCATCCATCAAGCTGCAGCCGATCCATCCCTCCATCCTCCTGGCAGAGCTGCGCTGCAGCAGTGGTCCCATCACTGACCACAACCCGTGGGTGGTGTCACGATGTACATTATCCCTGTAAATATCCCTTTTACTTGTGAGAACCCAGGACACGTTCCGGACCAGGACCCCCGTGACATCCCCAGCAGTACCCCGGTCTGGTACTGAGTACCCTGTCCCAGTGGGCTCCACACACGCTTCTCCTAAACCAGTGTTTCTCAACTCCAGTCCTCAGGACCCACCAACAGGTCATGTTTTCAGGATTTCTTTAGTATTGCACAGGTGTTAGTTTAATCACCTGCAAAGGGGATAATTCTAACACCTGTGCAATACTAAGGAAATCCTTAAAAACATGACCTGTTGGTGGGTCCTGAGGACTGGAGTTGAGAAACACTGTCCTAAACACCCTCTATTGTAGATGTGTTAGTTGGGACATCAAAACTATGTCCCTCTTCTTAACTGCTTTCCAAATCAATATATCAATTGATATATTATTAATCAATAATAACAACAGGTGACCAAGAACAAATAACCACACTTGACCCGGGCTCACTGTTGGGGAGAAGTCTGAGTTTAGTAGGAAGCACATAAATGTATACAAACAATTATGGGGATGGTAACCACAGAATAAGATCATTCATTAATTGGTTACAAAATATTAAGCATAGCTAATCATTGAGTTCTAATTACTGAGAGCTGATTGGATTATGAAAATATATTCTAAAAACATGTGTCCTTATACTTTTTCCATCATTCAATGTTATTGACATGTTATTGACATTATTGAGCCATCACACTCCTTCATTATCTGGTGTTTTTAGAACATTTACTCTTTTACCCAAAATATGCAAGATATTCAGGAAGGCAAATTTCCAACGGTTGAGAGATGATCTTAGTGCAATAAATTGGGACGATGTCCTGAGACATAAAAGTACACAACACAAATGGGAGATGTTTATTAGCATCCTGAATAGGACCTGTACACAATATATACCCTATGGGAATAAGCATGTTAGAAATAGGAGGAAACCACTATGGCTAAATAAAGCGGTAAGAAATGCAATATGTGACAAAAAGAAAGCATTTAGGGAATTAAAGCAAGTAGGTAGTGATGAAGCATTATTAAATAAATACAGAAAATTAAATAACATTTGTAAAAAGCAAATCAAGGCAGCATAGATTGAGACAGAGAGACTCATTGCCAGAGAAAGTAAAAAGAATCCCAAAATATTTTTTAACTACATAAATAGTAAGAAACTAAAACATGATGGTGTTGGCCCCTTTAAAAATAGTCTGGGTGAAATGGTGGATGAGGATGAGGAAAAAGCCAATATGCTTAATGACTTTTTTTCAACAATATTTACACAAGAAAATCCCATGACAGACAATATGATCAGTGATAACAAAAAGTCTCAATTAAATGTCACCTGCTTAACCCAAGAGGAAGTACGGCATTGTCTAAAAATCACTAAAATTGACAAATCCCCGGGCCCGGATGGGATACACCTCTGAGTGCTGCAGGAATTAAGTACTGTCATAGATAGACCATTATTTTTAATATTTAAAGATTCCATAATAACAGGGTCTGTACCACAGGACTGGCGTATAGCAAATGTGGTGCCAATATTCAAAAAGGGGACAAAAACTGAACTTGGAAATTATAGGCCAGTAAGCTTAACCTCTACTGTGGGTAAAATCCTAGAGGGTTTTCTAAGAGATACTATACTGGAGTATCTGAAGAAAAATAACCTCATGACCCATTATCAACATGGTTTTACGAGGGACCGTTCCTGTCAAACTAATCTGTAAGCTTCTATGAAGAAGTAAGTTCTGGACTGGACCAACGAAATGCAGTGGATGTGGTGTATATGGACTTTTCAAAAGCTTTTGATACGGTGCCACACAAAAGGTTGATACATAAAATGAGGGCAATGGGGATAGGGGAAAATATGTGTAAGTGGGTTAAGAACTGGCTTAGTGATAGGAAACAAAGGGTGGTTATTAATGGAACACACTCAGAATGGGTCACAGTTAACAGTGGGGTACCACAGGGGTCAGTGTTGGGCCCGCTTCTATTTAATATATTTATTAATGACCTTGTTGGGGGCATACGGAGTAGAATCTCAATATTTGCAGGTGACACTAAACTCTGCAGGGTAATCAATACAGAGGAGGACAATTTTATATTACAGGAGGATTTATGTAAACTAGAAGCTTGGGCTGCTAAATGGCAAATGCGCTTTAATGGGGATAAATGTAAAGTCATGCACTTGGGCAGAGGAAACAAAAGGTATAATTATGTGCTTAATTGTAAAACACTGGGCAAAACTGTCACTGAGAAAGACCTGGGTGTATGGGTAGATGACAAACTCACATTTAGTGGCCAGTGTCAGGCAGCTGCTGCAAAGGCAAATAAAATAATGGGATGCATTAAAAGAGGCATAGATGCTCATGAGGAGAACATAATTTTACCTCTATACAAGTCACTAGTGCGACCACACTTAGAATACTGTGTACAATTCTGGTCTCCGGTGTATAAGAAAGACATAGCTGAACTAGAGCGGGTCCAGAGAAGAGCGACAAAAGTCATTAGAGGACTAAGGGGTCTGCAATACCAAGACAGGTTATTAAACTTGGGGTTATTTAGCTTGGAAAAACGAAGGCTTAGGGGTGATCTTATAATAATGTATAAATATATGAGGGGACAGTACAGAGACCTTTCTAATGATCTCTTTACTCTTAGGCCTGAGACTGGGACAAGGGGCATCCTCTACGTCTGGAGGAAAGAAGGTTTAATCATAATCACAGATGTGGATTCTTTACTGTAAGAGCAGTGAGACTATGGAACTCTCTACCACATGCTGTTGTAATGAGTGACTCACTACTAACATTTAAGAAGGGCCTGGATGCCTTTCTTGAAAACTATAATATTATCAGTTATACATACTAGATTCTTTGATAGGGCGTTGATCCAGGGAATTAGTCTGATTGCCGTATCTGGAGTCGGGAAGGAATTTTTTCCCCCAATGTGGAGCTTAGTGTTGCCACATGGGTTTTTTTTTGCCTTCCTCTGGATCAACATGTTAGGCTATGGGTTGAACTAGATGGACTTAAAGTCTTCCTTCAACCTTAAAAACTATGTTACTATGTTACTATGTTATTGGCAACATTCCCAGACTCTGTAACCTTCACCATTCCCCTAAATACAGTACATATGTTGTTGTACAATACTTGATATGAAAACATGGCTTATTCTTTTTAAACACAAGTATTTAAAGGGATAAATATCTGCTAGATAAGCAGTACAATATAAGACATTGGTAAATCTTTGGATATTTTCATATATTGATATCCATAAAAGCTCCCGGCAGATCAGTGTGGCAAGAGGGATCCTGGGCAGATGATACAGGACTGCAGAAGGGTGAGCACACCAGCGTATTCAAGGCATCTTCTCCTATGGGAGGTGCTTTAGCAATATGATCTAATGCTAGTGACACGCCGCTAGCTCTGGTTCCCAGTTTCCTGTCCTCATTCCTGTGACTGTATATCCCATGTGTCTGCTGACCCATTCCTCTTTCCTTGTACCTGCCTGAACCCACTGTACCAGCCATGCCTGCCATATCTGTTACACCTGCCATTCCCGGTGTACAAGCCATACCTGCTGCACCTGCATGAAAAAGTCCTGCATTCAAACCTACTGGACCTGCCCGATACAGCTGGTCCACCATTGCCTCTGCACCTGCCAGCATCAGCCATCCAGTCTGTACCCAACTGCACCAAAGACTGCCCCTGCCTACATCCATACCCATTCCTTCAACCCCCACCCCTGGGGCCAGCTGTTGAGTGTACCGTGTCTCCCTGGAGAAGCACCTGGTATCTATTTCCCAGCCCAAGCCAAGCCTCAGTCAGAAGCTCCAGTAAAGATGAGGTAGTAGCTTAATTACTCACCTCCAGACTAATACCGGTAACATGGCCCAGTGGGTCCACTCGCCCACGCTCGCACTCGTGAGTGTTGCAAGGTATACTATTTGCATAGTTAATAACACCATTTCCAGCCATTATATGACCTGTATCCAGCATTATTACCAGTATTTTCCTCTTCATGCTCTACATGTAATTTTTAATCCACTGGTAGCTGGGAAGGAGATAAACTACACTGATTTCACCCATAGTTTCTCATAGAACAAGATGGGGCAGCACTTCAGTTTTTTTGCATTACCACCCTCTGAAGACATCCTAGATCCATGTTAATAGATGCTGTGGGATATGTGAGTGCAGTGCTGGTACTCTGCTTTTTCTATTTTTGCCACCATGATTGCTTCTGTGAAAGAAAACATTGTCAGTGGGGGGAGGTAAAAGCAGTAATGGTACCTTTACACGCCGCTACAGGATGGTGGAAACGAGCACGCACAAACGGTTGAAAACGGTACCTGCATCGCCTTTACACGCCGCAACAAGGTGCGCTACAGTAGGTTACATCTATCTCTGGATACACCACCGGGTGCCACAAGTTACCTTCTGTAGCTCACCTTACCTCATTTACACGCCGCTATAACAAGGTAATATGGGCGGAACAAAGGCAGCAGGGACAACACATAGGCGTGCTACAATTGTGGATTACGAGAATTCCGTACGCTGATAGGACAAAGCAATAACATCATGATTGGGCAGCCAGCGCAGGAGGCTGACTAATACATGACGCTCGACCAATTGTGTAGTGTGACTGGTCAGCTCCTTAAATATGCCGCCCTATGCAGCGTCTACCAATCGTAACGCAGGACCTTCCTCCAATGATCGCTAATGGGGCGCGGTATCCCGGAGCCTGTGTCACGCCCCAGGTACATAGCAAGGTGTCGAAACAACCCTCGTGTTCCTTATTTACACGCCGATACAGGCCGTAACAATCGCCTTGAAATCAACCTGTTTTTGAGCTCTGCTCTGAAACAGGTGCCTCAAGTGACGGGTGGAAACAACCATCTTTACACGCCGCGACCGCGGGTTGATTTGGTGGTGCAAGATACATTTGTCTCATCTACCCGGTTGTTTCCACCATCCTGTAGCGGCATGTAAAGGTACCATTAGTGATACTTGTTCTACCCTAGAGCTTCTAGCACTATAAAAAAAACTACCATAATGGGGTGGCCCTAGTGTCAATCACTGCTCCAGATGATGACTTGTTTGAAGGCTGTACTAGAAACTTTTTAGAAGTGCCGGTGTTGCTCATTGCCTCTATCTTCATCCCCTGAAAATGTTGTCTTTCACAGTAGCAATGGCGATGTAGATATAAGCAAAGGGCCCATGCTGCACTTACATCCAACAGCTCTATCAACATGGATCCAGGATATCTTTGGAGGGAAGCAACACAAAAAACAATAGCAAGTAACTGCAGTGCTGCCTCCTATTGATGTTCTGCTTCAGGATGGATGATTGATGCTGTGGGGAGTAGCCCCAACTTCGTGAGATGTCCTATTTAAGACATCAGCCATGAAAAATGTGTCATTAGGTAAAAAAAAAAAAGCTAATTCATGGATTAGCTACGTAGGGAGAAGTGTAGGGTAAAAAGTAAAAGATAAGCCTAGCACTTCTGAATTTGCTAAGATAATGAGGCATGATCAGAGAACTACAAAATGTTTTGTCGCAAATAGTAAACAGGTTTCCAAAGAAAATAAAAAAAAAAAAAGGGTACTCATTACCTGCCAAATAGAGAGAAGAATCACACATGAAATGACCAGGAACCTATTATCTTCCAGTGAACAAGACACATACAGTAAGTTAAATGTCAAGACTGGGCCAAGAAATATCTGAAGACAGATTTATCCAAGAATCTATGGACTGAAGAGATGAGTGCAGTGGTGTAACTTGAAGCTCATGGACCCTGATGCGAAAGTTCCAACGGGGCCCCTAATTATTGCAAATCTTTAATAGCAATAGAATAGTCTTTTTCAGTAGGCCAAAGGGACTTTTGGGGCCCCCTAGGCTCCAGGGACCGAGTGCGATTTCAACACCTGAAACTAATGTAGTAACACCCCTGGATGAGTGACTCTTACTGGACCAGATAGGTGGGCCAGAGGTTTGATTAATAACAGGAACATATTGTACTTTCACCGCAACTCAGATCAAGCATGATGGAAGTGGGGTACTGTGGGGGATTGATATTATTAAAGATGAGCTAATTTGTATAACGTACCTACCGGCGGGACCCATCTCCAGGGACAGGGAGATCGGGTCCTGTCTTGCGGCAGGCATCCCCCTGTTACCTGCACACTTACCCGATCCCTGCTCTCACAATGTCCCTCCAGGCTTTAGCTCCTTCCTGATTTGTCTCCTCTGCCTCCTTTCACCTCCGGGTTGCGGGGAGTGCGTATAAGGAGTGTGCATTGCTGTCTGACTTCATTTAAAGGGCCAGCACACCCATTTTTATAAATCACCTTTCAGCCAATCGCTAAGAGGTTTTTGTGTATTTAAGGCCCTCAATTTCTTAGGGAGGTGCCTGGGCAACTTTGTACTGATGTTCAAACATTGCTGTGCTGAGGTCCTTGGATCATTGCTTTCTCACTATAGCCTTACCACTGTTCTACGATTAACGCCTGGTGTTTTCCCTTTACTTCTGGTGTCCCCATCCTGGTCATACAGCTGCCTGGAGTCTCATGATTGTAGCCTCCAACCCTGCAGACTCAGTTCATACCCTTAGGTTCCCTCTGGACCATCCCTCAGTGACACAACTTTTTTGCTCCTTTGGATTCTCCTGGCTGTCCAGGAGAAAATATCCCCCATCCAGCCAGGACCATGGAGCCGGGTCACAGCCCCGTGACCTCTCCAAAGAACTGTCTACCCGGTTCCGACTACACCACGGCCCTGGCGGGCGTGTCATAAGAATAGGGACAGAGCAAGCAGCGTGTAGGAACAATGTTTCTGCCACCTAAATATAACACAACAATTCTTTTAAGAGCTACATTGAGTCTCTACTAGGTCAGAATAGGGTAGGGGAGTCGGTGGAGCAGGGAGAAAGTAAATTAGCCTTCCTGTACCTGCATATTAGAACAACAGTTCTTTTTACAGTACAGATAAATTTCCAACACACATTGCGTACTATATAATAGAGTATTTGCCTTTTCTGTTGGCCTGTGCCAAAAAGTCCCAAATATTAATAGGGTCCTAGTGAGCCATTTAAATCAAAATGAGTACTTGCATTTTTTGTTATCCTTTAAAAAGCACTGGTCCTTCTGCCCCCTATAACTTTTGGGATCAAAATGTCCTTTAAAAAGTTAAGTGCTATAAAGCTTTGATTCTGCACTTGAAAACACGTCTACGTGAATTGTTTCTCTAAATGATCCTAATGAGAAAAAAACATAAAAAATGTACGGTTGAACTCTGTCTTAAAATGCATGGTGGGCATGAGCATTAATGAAATCAAACTCATTTTACTTGAACCATATTTTTCGGACTATAAAACGCACTTTTTTTCCTCAAATTGTGGGAGAAAGTGAGGGTGCGTCTTATGGTCCGCATGTATGGACCTGTGCTGGCTGTGGGGCTGTGCTGGGGGAGCAGCCACTCTGGATAAGGCTGGAGCAGGATGGAGGAGGTTGGCGCCGACTGTAGAGGCAGCTTGGGGTTGCATGCCCCCACTCATTATGCTCATGTAATATGCACTGTCCATCACCTCTCAGCGCTGAGAGGTGGGTGGGGGGGGGAGGCGCATATTATATGAGCCTGTGTACACACCCACACATCCTGGATATGGCCCCCATCCTAGCGCACACATAAAAATTTTAAACTATGTAGCTCACAACCCTTCGTTCTTCTCCATGGCTCCCTGCTTGCAGCACTTTGCATCCTGAGTTCTGTGTATGGCATCCTCCTGAGTGCTCTCATCCAATCATGGCACTCAGGAGGACGCTGCATACAGGGCTCAGAATGCGAAGTGCTGCAAGCAGGGAGCGATGGAGAGGAATGAGTGATAGATGAGTTACATAGTTTATTATTTTTGTGTGTGCGCTAGGATGAGGGCCATATTCAAGATGGGGGTAATGCACCAGGATGGGTGAGTGTTATATCTCAGTATGGGGAGGCTATATCCATAAGGGCTATATACCAAAATGGGTCCATATCCAGGATGGAGCACAATGTACAAGGATGGGGGCGTGATGTATCCCAGCATGGGGGGCCATATCTAGGATGGAAGGCCCTATATATGATGAGGGACTTATTACGTGAACGTTGCCCAGGATGGGGATATTACCGCCATAAGTGTCAGCAGCACAACCCTCCCATAACAGTGCATTATAACCACCTTTTTTTGCTTAATTTTTTCCCCCCTATTTTCCTCCCCTAAAATCTTGGTGCGTCTTATGGTCTGATGCGTCTTACAGTCCAAAAAATATGGTAATTCAGCAGATTTTCTGAACTAAAAAAATCAGCAGTAAGGCCACGTGCACATATTGAGTGTTTGGTGAGCTTTTTACCTCAGTTTTTGTAGCCCAAACCAGGATTGAGTGATAAATATAGACATAGTGACGTGTTTGTATTATAATTTTCCTCTGTTCCACTCCTGGTTTTGGCTACAAATACTAAGGTAAAAAACTCACCAAATACTCAATGTGTGCGCGTGGCCTTAGAAATGTTGTATTTACATTGCAGGGTAACATGGCCAAAAACAGTTTTTTTTAATTAAGCCAGAATTGTGATGTTTTTGTCTACTCAATTACTAATTAATATGCCCGTTGATTAATCATTGCCCACATAGTTTAGAATCTAGAGTGAAGCTACAGCAAACTCTGTAAACATTTAACTTGAAAGAGATTTTCAGAAATGTTTGAGCAAGTGGTAGAAACCATCATATTCTGATGTATTAAAGGATTTTTTTCTGCTAAAAAATCTGATTCATTGGACTATGCCCCCCCCAAAAAAAGGGCACGAAATGGGGACATAAACAATGACTTATTGGGACTGTAAGATGACTACAGAGTTTGAAAAAATAATGTATAAAATGCTATGCACTTACTTTCCAGCAGTTGCCATTTGATTTGTCCTTCTTTGCACAATCCTTTCTTACAAAAGACGAGTTTGAATAACAGCATACTTTTGATAAAGGTTATTTATTAAACCTTGTGCTGACCTAAAAATGGCGAAATGCCCAGAACTCCGACCACATTAGAAAAAAAAACTATTAGGAAACAGCAGTAAAATGTTGTAAAGTAGAAAAAGAAGCTAGTAACTTCTAAGGTTAAATATTAACCCCTTCACCCCTGAGTTAGGTTTTCACCTTCCTGATCAGGCCATTTTTTTCTATTCTGACCAGTAACATGTTGAGGTACTTCAGGGGTAAACTTCTCCTGAGTCTTCCGGGCTTTTGCTGTAACAGTAAATGGTATCAGCATCGGACTCTGGTGTCCAGGTGTACTAAAGGGCTATAGCAACTGGTTCCCTTTTCTTGAATCCCTCTTTCTTCCGCTTGTCTCTGACCCTTTCCCCAGGGTGCAACACAGCGGTCAGTGGTCCCTCGTCCTGGGCCTAGATCTCTCCCAGCGACCAGCTCCTCACTCCTCCGACTCTCTCCTGGGACTGACTGTCGGGACTGACTACTCCTCCTCTCAGGCCTGGATGTTTTAAAAGGGGAACTGCCTAAAGGCAGCCAGTAGAGCTCCCCCTTCAGGTCTGGGGTGGAAAGGCGTGGTGTGCTGTGCGAACCAAGGTGTAATTCCCTCCTTGCACCAGTGGATCCTGTGGCAATCCCCCGCAGGGGTGCCACATTCCCCCCTAGTTAAATACAGTCCTCCGGGACTGAAACATTTTTCCATAACCATAACATAACTATTTAATAATTGAACAGAGTCTTAAAAATGAAAAATTTACAAAAACCAGGTATAAATAAGAAAATGGGTAACCAGTCCATACAGCGCTAGTCCATCCACTGCAGGCTGTATAAAGGGTGTTTAAAAGGGTGTTTGCCACTACCAGTCCTGTGGCTATGGTCCAGTTTTGAAAATAAGTAAAGGGGAAATTCATGAAGTCCAACAGGTAAAGTCTCTGTGGCTTAAGGATCAACAACACAATAACAAACAATACGGGTGCCTCGTCGTAGGAGTCCTAGGTACTGCAGGGTCCTCTACCAAGTCATAAGTGCTGTAGGCCTCCTGGCCCTGGGGTCACCTATTGGCCAAGATTTTGCTCTCCCAAGACAGCTCCACTCACCCCTCTTACTGGTGTTGTGTACCTGGTCTGGGTTGTTTTTACCTACTCTTCACCCTTTTCTGTACATCAGCATTAATAACAATTACATTCTGCACATATTTACATTTTCTCATATGTTATGACTTACTCTCTTTACCTGAGTGGTGGGTGTCCTAGATTGACATGTGTTGACCAACGTAATTCTGGTGTAGGATTGGTGAGAGTGGGTCTATGTGTAACTGGTAAATCTAGTGGATGCATACTAAATATTTGCTCAAATTCCTGCGTTACCCGGTAAACTCTGTGCTTCTGGTGAGAAGGGGTGGCATCAGTTCCTACGTGCAACCGCTGACACCACTCCTCTAGCTGTCCTTTGGAGTTGTTATCCTCCGCCTGGTTAGACGAGGAAACAGGACCCACTGCCTGTATGTTGTTGTTACACACAGTATACAGCTTTGCTACAGTAGCATTTTGGGGTAGCTTTGCTTCCTCTTCCCCACAATTTAATACACGGATTGGTACTCGTCCCTTGCATACATCCACCAACCCTCTGGCTGTCAGTAGTGTAGGTCTGGGCTCTGAAAATACCGTCTCTACCAGTGGCGTAACTACCGCGGTCGCAGCGGTCGCGGCTGAGACCGTGCCCGCCCCCTGGGGGGGGCCCCAAGCTCCCCAGGGGGCCCTGCTGCCTGTGCCCCCAGCCACCTGCCGCGACCGCGATAGCGCCGGAAGCCGGAAGAGGAGCTGTGGGAGGACTGGCAGTGACAGAGATCACTTCCTGCAGCCGCGCAGCAGTGCCCCGCCCCTCCAAACGCTGGGAGAGACAGAGCAGGTAATCACCCGGCCGGCACCACTAACACCCCCCCCTCTTTTCTCACTCGGCCGGCTCCACTAGCACCCCCCTCACCGCTTCTCACCAAGGGAGCCCCTAAGTGACCCTTGCACCGGGGCCCGCGGGACACTTGTTACGCCACTGGTCTCTACAACTGCCTGGTACTCCTGTCCTCTGCGACCTATCGCTGCTTGACACCATATCATCATTTCGCTTTTTGGTGGTAACACAATGGGAACCGGGTCTGTTAACCGCACACTGCCAATTTCTTCCCCAGACAGATATACCTATTGTTTGTGGACGAGGGCTCGGATCTCTCTTTGGATGACTCTTGTCCTTATCATAACCAGCAGTCTTAGCAATCTGTCGGGGTAAAAACAACACTTCTCCAAAGCAGTTTTCAATGACATTTGTACCAATTACCATGTAGGGGTATTTTTCATTAGGATTGTCTTCTACCACAAATAACCCTTGGCCTTTTAATTCCTCCCTCCCCAACTTTATTGTAGCTTCTCTGTACTCCACCTGTTTTTGTGGTTGTCCATTAGCTGCAATAATATAAAAATTGGGTTTGGGGTTCAAGATCATTATCAGACCAAAATTGTTTGTAAAGGATATGTGGGATCGTAATGACCTGCGACCCGGTGTCCAGTAGGGCCGACATGGGGATTCCTTCTAGCATAATGTTGAGGTACGGATGGCCTCCCACGTACCGGTTACGACAGTTATTTGGGCCCAGCTGCTCTACTCCTGGGGGCTTGCCCTCGAGCTCAGGAATCTTGTGTTTAAAGGACATCCTCTTGCAAAGTAGCCCGGTTTGTTGCATCGCAGGCAGATGGGTTGTCCTGAAGAATCCGTGTAGTTCCTGGCTCTGCATTGGAATGGTGCATTGGTCCCTTGCATGGGCGACTTGTTCTTCCTCCGCATCCATGGGACATCCTCAGGGCTATCAGCTAGTTGGATTTTGCTTGGTGGTGATGCCCCAGGCATAGCTTGCAAGAGCTTTAATATATAGTCCATGTTTTTGGTTAACTGCAACACCTGGTTACGCAAGTCATCATCTGTTTTATCTGATACAACTTGTCTTTCTATCTTTGCAGGTTCTGTAGAAACGGGTTTAAAGTCTATGGGAGAGGTGTTAACCTGCCAGGATTGTATTGCAGGCTCTGCAGGCACTGGATCCCTTAACACAGTTATAGCACGATCTTTTAAGTCATTAAAGTTACCAGTTGGGTGATCCAATACCCACATATGTACCTGTTGGCAGTGGTAGTCTGACCTCAATCCCTCCGTAAACAGTTCTGCAAGCATTTTATCCTCTTCCAATACACTTGCCGGGTCTACCTGTTTTAAGGACCGGAGTGCCCCTTGTAAACGGAGGGCATAGTCTCTGATGGTATCCTGCGGTCTCTGTTTACATTGGTAGAATAGCATCCTCAATTCAAACTGCTGCTAAAGTGTTTGATAAGCTAAAAACTGTCTTTGAAAAATGCACATAGAGTCCCTGTCAGCATCACTCCAGGACTCAACCTCCAGCTTCGCTGCGCCTGTTAATTGTCCCAGCACAACGGTGGCCCACTGCTTCTCTGTCATCGTATACAAGTCCAGCATTGCACACATCTTTTGCTTAAAGGCTGCTAAGGTACCGGGTTTGCCTTCATATGTTGGTAACCATTTGGCACCCGGTATATACGTCAAGGTTATCGGCATTATTTGGGCCACTGCTACGGGGGCTGTGTTCCGGGCATCCCCTCTGTCAGGGACCTGCACGTCGTCCGAGTCATTCATGATGGGACCTCCCTAGGTAATCGTTGCCAACCGGTTGAAATGAAACAAACTTTCCCGGTCGTCGGCGGCTCTGCAGAGGGAGCGGAGCACCTCGGGGTATTTCCGGAACTGTGGGCTGCGCTTCGTTGATTTCTAGCAGAGTGAAGGGGCAGGGCTTATCTTCCCGCTCTTTTCTACCCGCGCTGTGGCGCAGCTCAATTTCTGTAATGGTGGACCAGTTATACAGTTCAGAAACAGTTAATAAAGTTCAGTTCCTGGCACACAGTACCCGGTTTTACTGGGCACAGGATCCTGTTCGTGACGCCAGAATTGAGGCGGTCGATAGGGAATGGGGTACTCGGGTATCGGGGCTGATGGTGGCTTTGATGGGGGAATCACAGCTGGTCGGTCCCCAGTCCCGTGCGTTGGACCCTCAATGGCGGGGAACATTGGGAGATAAAGTGGATTGTTAATGTGATGCCACCTATGGTACCTGGTACCTGGTAACAGGTATACCAGCGCTGCAGCCGGCCGCCGAGGTGATGGTGGGTGCAGCAGAGTGTGGAACAGCTCCCCACAGGTGGAGCTTTACATCAGGGCAGCGGGGATGGATGAGGGAGTAGTAGTTGCGTCCTTGCAGACAAGGCGGTGAATTGCGGCGGTTAAGCAGGCACACACACAGTGATTGTTGTTTCGGTACCTTTTACTGGTGACAAGGTAACAGGTACAGTCCAGAGTATTAACCAGGTCCCCGGTGCAACTTGGGACTTCCACCTTAGAAAGTTATGAGGCCTCCTCTGTGTCTGTGCTCTGTGGTTTGGGGTAAGTCCTTCCTGAGCCTGAACCCACTGCTTTTTCTCCCTCTCTGGGCTTTGTCCTAAACTGACAATGAGGTTTTTCTGCGGGGTCCCTGTTTCTCCTATGGCCCCTGCTCCTATACTTGGTCAGTTTAGCGTCTCTTACTTTTTCTCTTCAGGGGTGAACTCTTCCTGAGTCTTCCATGCTTTTGCTGTAACAGTAAATGGTATCAGCATCGGACTCCGGTGTCCGGGTGTACTAAAGGGCTATAGCAACTGGTTCCCTTTTCTTGATTCCCTGTTTCTTCCACATGCCTCCGACCCTTTCCCCAGGGTGCTAGACAGCGGTCAGTGGTCCCTGGTCCTGGGCCTGGATCTCTCCCAGCGACCAGCTCCACACTCTTCACTCCTCAGTTTCTCTCCTTGGACTATAAATAAAAAGGAGACACAAGAGGCGCAGATGGTGCCTTATCAAAAGGACACTTGGTTCATTTATAGGTCACAAAGGGGTCCACTCACCTTTTCAGGTTGTGTCACCCACAACTAGTTTGAGCGCTTTAGCAGCTGCTGCAGAACCTCCACCGTCTCGCCAAAACCGTGGGAATAACTGAAGTTCAAACAGGAATGGTTTCCACAAGGGGTACCCTGAGGAAGGTGCGCGGGTTGCACTGAAACACATTGGTTTATGGTGGAATAAAGAAAGTGATGGAGGAAACAATCCTTTTGGAGTACATTTATTGAAGCAGCAGCGCGGACCATGGAAACCATTCCTGTTTGAACTTCAGTCTCTCCTGGGGCTGACTGTTGGGACTGACTACTCCTCCCCTCAGGCCTGGATTTTTCTGCCAGCACCTACACCAAAGTGGTTGATGCCCGTCTTAACTCTTTATATATATATTGTTTATTTAGACTGAGCTCCCACTCTATAATTTTTCCTATAATTTTTCCCATAATTTTTCCCATGTTCCATATTTGCATTAGTTTGGTAGCCACACATGGACACCATTGCTAGATCCTAGTTCACACCAGTACGTCGTTTTTAATTACACCTAGGACATATAAATCCATCCACCTCATACCATTTTCATTAAGGCATAGTGATAGGACTTGGCAATGGAGACTCCTTGATGTGGATGCCAAGCTTATTCCTTAGTAGCTACTAATGAGACTAAGTTCTCCGATTTCATATATAGCAAAGGGCAGTTTCTGCAGTACACAATTGAAATATATTCATAGATCCTTGTCTTGTTGGTGCTACTCATTATTTATTTTATTCACTTTATTCCCAAACATAGTAGTGTCGCGGCGGTTCACAATTGTAAGTATAATGTTTTTTCTGCCAGCACCTACACCAAAGTGGTTGATGCCCGTCTTAACTCTTTATATTTAAACTGAGAACTGGCTTAAGGCAGCCAGTAGAGCTCCCCCTTCAGGTCTGGGGTGGAAAGCTGTGGTGTGCTGTGTGAACCAAGGTGTAATTCCCTCCTTGCATCGGTGGATCCTGTGGCAATCCCCCGCAGGGGTGCCACATATGGCTATGTGTACGTGTTATGTTGAAGTAGGTAAGCTACACACAACACTATGTACATATGTGTATGTATGTTACATTGCATGTATGAAGCATTTGTGTGCATACATGTATGTTTGTATATACTGATGTGTACATATATTCTCAGCTTTATCAATGGAAGTGTGCATGTGTGTACACAGACCCATGTGTAAATCCATCTATATGGACACGGAGACAAAGTGAGCGCATACAGTGTGGCCCAAAGGCCTTGACCTGTGGACTGTACATGTGCAGACAATGCTACAGGGACCCTTAAATACCATTTTTTGTGTGATACCTCTGAGCACAGCCAAATGCTATGTGCTACTTCCCTTATGTAGAAAGAAAATACTGACACAGTTTTGTCTGATCAGAACGTAAATTTTTAGTGTGGCCACAAAAGGAAAAATCTGCACAAGACACAACAAAAAGTTCAGTGTTATAAGCACACAAATCATAATACACAATTGTCATTAAATTAAATGGACCCATCATAACATTTTGATGTTTGCAAACAAATCACAAATGAAAAAGTAAAATGTCAGCACAACATAGTTTTGGGTACAAAAAAAATTAAAAACACACTATACCACTTGGGGCTGCCAGGCAACTGCCCCAGGGCCATTGGAGTAGGAACAGTAGCTGTCTCTGCTGGACCTGGCATCCTGCTGACTACAGCTCTGGCTCAACGGCTGGAGTGGCGCTATGCCAGGGTCGTTTGCATGCCACTTACCTGGCATGAGTTCCCCAGTTGCGGGGTCCACACAATCCACATAACTTGCTGGCATGTATTATGGTGCATCCCTACAACGCAGAAAGTTATGCAGCACACAACACGCCAACACTACAGTATCAATAGATTCCAGTTTCATATTTAAAGCAGTATGAAACAAGTGGAATCTATTGGCCATAATCCCAAACGCGTTTTCAACCACACGATGTACCCGGGATAGCCGGTAATTGAAAAGGCGTTGCTCAGGGCTGATAGTCCTCTGGGGATATGGCTTCAGTAGGTTGGCCTGAAATGAGAAGGCTTCATCCCCCACAAATGCAAAGCTCAGATGTTCAATGGTGTCATCATTTAGGGGCAAGTTGAGGCGACTGTTCTTAAGGTCTTGACCAATGGAGGTGTGTGCCAACACACCACCATCAGACACACACCCGTTCATCCCCACATTCACGTAGAGGAACTCATAGTTGGCATTGACGAGGACCATGAGGACCACACTAAATTTCCCTTTAGAGTTATAATAAAAGGAGCCGCTGTTGGGGGGTTGTGTGATCCTCACATGCTTGCCAGCCAATGCCCCCCTGGAGTTTGGGAATTGCCACCTCTCCTGGAAGTCAGTGGCAACTTGCAACCATTCAGCGGGGGTTTGTGGAAGCCGCATATAGGATGGCAGCAGACACCTCACAATTGCCTCACACATCTCAGGGATGAGGCAGCTCATCAGTGGGCGTGAGACAGCAGCAGAATACTGGAGGTCAGTCATCGAGCGCCCGGTTGCCAAAAAAAACAGAGTCACAGCTCCTCCGGTGCTCCTCCGGTGGCACAGCTACACACATCACAGTATCCTGACGGGCAATAAATGACCGATTCAATTCCAAAAGGAACTTGAAGGAGTCCTTGGAAATGCGGAGATAATTCCTAAAGTAATGCGGATTCCTGTCCTCCAGCTGACGAACCAGACGCATGTGACTCAGGTTGGACCTTTGCAGGAGCCAATCCCAAGACCACATGGTCTACGCCTCCGCAGCCTCTCACATCTCTCATCCTGCATCAAGGCCTCCTCCCACAAGGCCACAGCCACTACTGCCATCTCTTCAAGTTCCATGACGTACAACGTGTTTCCAAACTTCTGTTGAAAGAAGAAAAAAAACAGTATGAGCACATGAACACATTTCTACACAAAAAACCTAAAACTTACCTATGTCCATAGTAACATGTTACCCCTAAAGTAAATAGTTTTACGGCTTACATTTTATGTGTAATCCCACAGAAATCTTTGCGCCATTGTTAAGTGAACGGACTACAGTGTGGCTTAAAACACAAGAGCTATATTAATTATGGTCACCCATGCTACTCCTCATGTGCACACAACAAATCATGGACATACAGAATGGGTGTAGGGCCCCCCCATATGGTACCCATGGCTGGCTAGGTGCAACCTGAAGGGCAAAAAAGGAGGGGAACGTCATGACTATTTGGGAATTGGAGACCCTACATTACACATTAAAAGAGGGGTACGGTAGCAGATGCATGGGTATGAACATATACATGTAATAGGCTTGTTTCACAATGCAGGATTTCCGTCAATCAGTGTCCATCCATTTAAACTGGGCAACCCTGTATATCATTTTGCATACAATAACTATATTTGTCACATTCACACCTGTTTTAACTTTTTGTGACAATGCTGGTTTAGCGACACAAACTGGATGGACACTGATCAACAACAATCCTGCAGTCTCCAACCAGCCATACACTTGTTAATAGGGAGCAAAAAACATACCCAAATTATTAACAGTGCTGGAATTGTCCAGGAGGCGCAGGTGTTGCTGACAACACAGTAGAGGCCCCAAAATTACATTTCATAATGCATTAGAGAATACGGCATAGTAGAAAACAGGTGTGCACATCAATGCTTACTCAATGACTCTGGGCAGCAAACACAACATAGCTGGGGCGTTGACACTTTTTATGTGGGAAGCAGCCAATCAGATCAGCCAATTGGCGTTCCTGCATCGCCGTTGACATGCCTGACTACTGTGATTCAAAGCATCAACAGCGTTCTGATTGGTCGGACGTCCTTTAAAAGATGGTGTGCCAGCTGCAGCCTCTTGGCAATTATCTATGCACCAAGGTGGTAGTGTGTCCTCATCTCACATTGCAGGACTGATTGCAGGTCTTCATTTAATCCTCTTCATCTGCGCAATACTGTGATTTTGATGATACTCCTCTGTACAAAACCATATGCTGTAGTCATTTGCCCACTTTAGTAGAAGTTGCCTTTTATAATGGGGCTACTTTAATTGGGAATAGCCATGGCCAGCCCCTGAATGGTGTGTACTACATAATGTGCACCTCCACAGTAAACCTCACATATGGTGTAAGTTTTTTTTTTTTAATTTCCCTGTTTTTGCCAACCTTTGCTTCTATGTTAAATCTCCAATTTTATAACGTTTGTAGCTTTAATTGCAACATTTGTAAGCGTACATGATGCACTGTCCATTGCATGTGAGGCCAAATAACATTGCCATTGTTGCCAATCATTCCTTTCATTACCATTCTGCCATATGTAATGGTGGGTTTACACACACCAATTTATCTGTTCAATCTCTGAACCAATCTCTGGTTGCAGTGAAATCATGGATACATTGCTCCATTTTGTGGCTGTGTACAACATGGAGCAATATATCCATGTTTTCACTGCAACCAGAGATTGGTTCAGAGATTGAACAGATAAATTGGTGTGTGTAAACCCACCATAAGGTTTCGTGTCCAGAGGTGACATATGTGTGGACACTTGTTTCATTCATGCTTGCTAATTGACATATAGGTGTGCTAATGTGGCGCCCCCCAACGAGTGCGTCACAAGGGAGTATTGCAGCCGCAATATTCTCTGACAAAGCAGTGCAATAGTTAACTCTGAGATCCAACCCAACATACAACACCTAGAACAGGGGACCAATCATAGGTCCTGGTGGGTGGAGTGTTAGGGTAGTGAAGTAGAACACACAATAGTCTAGAGCAGTTATAGTCTGGAATCTAGAGCAGAACCTAGAACACAGAACTTGGAGAGGAGCGGGGGCTCCGCACCCCGTGCGGGCCCCTGGGCCGTCACCGGTCGGGTGTCAGCACCTGAGGCCTTAACTACCGGATTGGGCATATCTACACGGGTTCCCAAAAGACTCCCGTGCCCACAACTCACAGCCGGTTCACTGGTACCGAAGCTGGCAGCAGTTCACCTCTGCCACGCGAACCAGCCCCGTGGAGGATCAGCTTTACAGGAGCACCCCACCACCAGCCAGTTTCCAGTCGTCTAACCAGCGGTGTACCCACTGAGGGACCCAAGGCTCCCCAAAGCATCCAGAACGTACATCATGGATAGGGCATTGAAGCAGCCTCCCCGTACCCGACCTGGTATTCCTGGGCGACGCTGGCAAGAGAAGCTAAGGAGGTAGAAAGGAGGTACACTGCGGATCTCTGAGGAGCACTATCACTGCTGAGTCCACCCGGTCTTCTACTCAACCACTGTAAGCCATGTACTGCCTGCTGGTTACAGTAAAGAACCGTTGCAGAGACTATCTGTGTCCGTGTCTCCTTATGAACTATCCGTCCCACACTAAGGTAACCGCAGCTGCCGCACAACATCTTGAGCAGCTCCAGCCCCCGGGGATCACCGATCAGCCTGTGGGGAGCGTAACATCTTGCTGCTGTCCATCACCCCGGGAGGTTCCGCAGCGTCGGTAGCCCTTACCGAATCTACTCATAGGTGGCGTCACGAAGAAAACAAATTAAAACCCCTTTAATCTGTTCCCGTAAGACGTCTTCACTTTTGATCTGCACTACACCGGGCCCCACTACCGGCAGGCGCGGTCCACCCGTGACAAGGAAGGAGAAGAATCGCCTGTATCAACCGGAGTCCGCCGGCCTCGGTGAGTCAGAAAATGGCGTCACGAACAGGATACGAGCAGGCCCGTTACCCAACGGGTATAATGTGCTTAAACTGGACTTTATTGTCTACAATTGGACTTTGTTCGTCCTAAAAAGAACTTTCCCGCCTTTACACCATTGGGTCAAGATGGCGCCCAAGATGGCGTTCCCGCCACAAGAAGCCGCCACGTGAAGCCCAGGAGTGAGTCAACCCCCCCCTCACTGTGGGAGGGCTAAAGACAAAAGGCGCCAAACTCTTTGTCCGCCCTGATTGCTCGAGTCAACCATGGGGGCGGACCCCAAAGACTTTTCCCACGATTGGACTACAAAAGCCAAAAGGAAATGGGAGTGTCATAGACACACCGACAGAAAGAGAGGACTTCTTCACCAGCTCTACCAGAACGTCTTACCGGTTGAACGGTGTGGGTTTCCCTCCGAGAAGAATGGCCAGCATGAGACTCCAAGACCTGATGCGGGAGGTCGAGGCGGAGGCCAGAGCAGCCGTCAGCCAACCGGGTCCGGATCCTGCCCTTACTATAGATGGCAGCCCCGACTTCTTGCTAGAGGCTCTACAAGACCTCCGGGTGCGGTTACTAGAGACAGTGGAATGGACGATCCGTAGCTGGAGCGCGACCCTAGGCAGACGACTACACCATGCGATGCAGCAGAGCCGACCGGGTACAGCTTCTCCAAGCCCAGACGACGTCACCAGCTTCTCGACCGCCTCACCCTCGCCTACCACCTGTCCTGCTCCGTCACCTGAGCCAATAGACTGTGTCATTCCGGTGGAGGCCGCAACTCGACCCGTTCCAGCGACCAACATCGCAACCGACCCCGTTCTTGAGCCGGAGCTCATAACACGCTCCATGGAAGAACTCGATCTCTACCAGGTTCCCACTGAGGAACCCGCGACATGTTTCACCACTACAGAGACAGTCGCCTGTTTTATCCCCGTACCGGAGGCTTCCCTTGCCATTGCCGAGGCCTACCTGGTAACCGGGATTGAAACACCTCTACCTGCGGAAACAGATGAAGAGGCAGGCAGCCTGGAAGCCCTGCAGGACGTCCCTACGGAAGGATCCGCAGCACCACCGCTCTGTTGTACAACGGAACAAGCTTTAACGTCTTTCATCATCGAGCAGCCTGATGTGGTCATCGAGGAAGAGGTCGGAGAGGATGACGACGAGACCCACAGCACCGCTGAGGATTTCGACACCGGGTTCGCTTGGGAGACAACAAGGAACTTCCTTCCGGGCACACAGCTCGGGTACACTGGTCGGGTGCACTGCCGACACCTTCCCCTGTGCCGTTCCACCGGGTGCCGATACAGACAGCCCGCCAAGTTCAAGCTTCCCGCCAAACCACCAGCTCCGTTACTCATCTCTACACCCCGAGCCGTAACGACGGAGATGTACGCCAGAGACGACGAGAGGAGTGGCAAGCCCGAGAACGCGCCAACATGGAGGCCCGTGCCGAGGCTCGCCGCCAGCCGCCGCTGCCTGATGAACTCCGCCGTGAAGGTAGAATTTCCACCTTTAACTTAAATACCGGGTGGGGGTTCGCTTGGGAGGTGGGTTTGAATGAGGAGGTGTTTGTGGGGCGCCGGGACGTTGAGTCAAACTTGCCAAGAGGACATCCCGATCGCGACCTATACCGGGGCGATATTATCACCTACGAGCGCTATGCTTGTGCAGATGGGTGGTTTGCTATCCGGGTGCGCCATCGTTCTCAGAGCCAGTGACTTTAAAACTTGAACTTCATCAATGACTCTGTTCCCGTTAATCACTGACCGTGTGATCTTGCGGCTACAGCCTGGACTCTAGTTAAAGTACAGCCGACCGCCCGCCGGGTCCGCACAAAGTGATTACCTTTTTCTTTGCTTATATCACCAAAGCATACCTTTACCTGTTTTTCTATTTTAATAAAAGTGTGTCATATATGTATAAAAATGTAAAAACCTCTGTAATGTGAGTAGTTTGACGCTTGGGGACAAGCTGATTTAACCAAGGGGGAGTGTGGCGCCCCGCAACGAGTGCGTCACAAGGGAGTATTGCAGCCGCAATATTCTCTGACAAAGCAGTGCAATAGTTAACTCTGAGATCCAACCCAACATACAACACCTAGAACAGGGGACCAATCATAGGTCCTGGTGGGTGGAGTGTTAGGGTAGTGAAGTAGAACACACAATAGTCTAGAGCAGTTATAGTCTGGAATCTAGAGCAGAACCTAGAACACAGAACTTGGAGAGGAGCGGGGGCTCCGCACCCTGTGCGGGCCCCTGGGCCGTCACCGGTCGGGTGTCAGCACCTGAGGCCTTAACTACCGGGATTGGGCATATCTACACGGGTTCCCAAAAGACTCCCGTGCCCACAACTCACAGCCGGTTCACTGGTACCAAAGCTGGCAGCAGTTCACCTCTGCCACGCGAACCAGCCCCGTGGAGGATCAGCTTTACAGGAGCACCCCACCACCAGCCAGTTTCCAGTCGTCTAACCAGCGGTGTACCCACTGAGGGACCCAAGGCTCCCCAAAGCATCCAGAACGTACATCATGGATAGGGCATTGAAGCAGCCTCCCCGTACCCGACCTGGTATTCCTGGGCGACGCTGGCAAGAGAAGCTAAGGAGGTAGAAAGGAGGTACACTGCGGATCTCTGAGGAGCACTATCACTGCTGAGTCCACCCGGTCTTCTACTCAACCACTGTAAGCCATGTACTGCCTGCTGGTTACAGTAAACAACCGTTGCAGAGACTATCTGTGTCCGTGTCTCCTTATGAACTATCCGTCCGCACACTAAGGTAACCGCAGCTGCCGCACAACATCTTGAGCAGCTCCAGCCCCCGGGGATCACCGCTCAGCCTGTGGGGAGCGTAACATCTTGCTGCTGTCCATCACCCCGGGAGGTTCCGCAGCGTCGGTAGCCCTTACCGAATCTACTCATAGGTGGCGTCACGAAGAAAACAAATTAAAACCCCTTTAATCTGTTCCCGTAAGACGTCTTCACTTTTGATCTGCACTACACCGGGCCCCACTACCGGCAGGCGCGGTCCACCCGTGACAAGGAAGGAGAAGAATCGCCTGTATCAACCGGAGTCCGCCGGCCTCGGTGAGTCACTAATAAATGGTGTGTGCCATAGGGCAAAACATGAACATGTGCAGTGTAGAGGTAGCACATCATACATACATGTACTGTATGTGCTTTCCTTAACTAATTGTAACATTCATTTTCAGATGGCGGAAGATTATGAGTATCTCCGGGAATTCATTGCGATGTACAGGGAGCACGAATGCCTCTGGTGGACAAAGTCACCTGCATATAAGAACAAGCAGGTGAAGGGAGTGGTGTATGGCAATCTCATCACACTGGCTCAGCGATACCATCCAGCTGAGCAGTGTGACGAGAAGTTTGTGAAGAGACAGATACAGTCCCTGCGGACTGTGTTCAAACGGGAGAGGAATAAGGTCCGGGATTCGATGGCTTCTGGCAGGGGAACTGAGGAGGTGTGTAGGCCCACCCTGTGGTACAACGACCTCCTCATTTTCCTACTCGACCAGGAGCCACCTCGTCCCGACACATCCAGCAGGGACTATTTACAAATGTCATCCGCCACTCCTGAACCGAGTGCTTCGCAAGAGGATGTAAGTACCGTAGTAATGTTGTTATCAATAAGCATTGTTGGTTGGAGTAATTTGGGCTATTTAAAGGGACATGTAGAGACTGACACCCAGATTCCAGCAATTTGTCTGTTACTTGGCTTGTCAGTGTAGTTTTCATAGAATCACTGCTCAATCAGGTCGAGATTAACATTGTAGGACTAAGAAAATAGTCCAGCATAGTCATTTACTGATACATGTTAAGCAGACAAAACAATAATTTTATCAAAGTGACAGCAAGCAGCTCCCTTACACATTACTGGAATCAGGGTCTCTAGCTCTATATTATGCGGCTGTCAGATGGGATGGCAAAAGCCTGCTGAAAGTGTCCCTTTAATGGTGGTGTCACATAGTACCATTTGGGGGGAACAAATTACACCTTGTGTTAAGGGGATGGGTGACATAGTCAAGTCAGCTTTGGCTATTGCAAAGTGGCAACATCCAGAAGCCTCACCATGCTTCACATTGTGTTAACTTGTGTCAACAGTGGAACCTAACATATGTCCCCATCCAAACACAAGTAAACATGGTAGATGTGCTTGAACACCAATTGCGCACAAAATAACTGCAAATATATGTGTTGGTGAATTGATTGTTGACCATGTCAATTGTTTGAACAATGTGTTTGCTTCTTTGTAGGCCCCTGTACAGAGCTCAAGCCAGGCCTCAGCATCCGTCGCTAAGCCTCCCCCATCAACATCACAGGAGGAGGTGGCAAGTCAGCCCAGCGTGGAGGAGCAGCATCCTGGCATAAGATCCACATTGAGGAGGCGAAGCCACCACACGACACCACCCACACAACTTGGAGATTGGGTCAGAAGGGTGCTGCTCAATGTGGAACAGCGTCCCCACACAGGGATTGGGCTGCTTGTTAGCGAACTGGTGTTGCTGATGGAGCCCCAGATGGGTCGGTGCATTGAGCGTATAATCTACCTGGCGCTCGACGCGTCCGACAATGGGACATGACCATCCTTTCGGAATGACCGAAGCTGGCGCCAGTGTCTTAGGGCTTCAGGGCTCCTATGCCTGGCCCCGGAGATACTCATGATATGTGGAGGGTACCCAGACCACCCAACCCTCCGCATAGGCTGGACCCTTATGCCTATGGGAATATGGGTCCGGAAGCCTCATCAGCTCCTGCAGCTGAATATGACCCCCAAACGACACACTACTCAATTTTTCACAAATATTTGTGATTTGGCTTGTTTTCTTTTTTGTGGTACTTTGCTTATAAAGAGATCATGTGATTTTTTTTGTTTGGTAGTATGAATTAATACATTTTACACTAAATAGTGTGTTGTCTTCATGAATTAAAATTACAAACGTCCCATGTAGTGTACGAAGGTGCTTAAAGGCCCTTTTTTCAGGTGAACAACACCAGGAGGGCAGTGTTCTAATAACACATGGTGAAGGGTACATAACATTTTAATGTTAAACTTGGTTGCTCCACTGTTTTGGGTTTCTATGTGTCCCAATCCTGCCTACATGTATAGTCAAGGTATCACCCAGCCCTTTGAAAATCCAGGTCTTCACGCCTACACACAATGCTAGTTTTGTTACGTTAACATACCATTTGATACTTTGGTTTCCAAACAGCAACTGAGAAAAGGAATAGTGTTTACTGAAACATGCACGGTGTGTGGACCTTTAGCCCTGGAGTTTAACCCCCCTGTTAAAAACACATCTCCCTGTACACACAAAAGGGCCACACAATGGGCCGGTTCCCCAGTTAATTATTGTAAATGTAATGTTTTTGGAAACACTTGTATCCCCTCTTAATTATCAAAAAAGAATAGTGAGGCATATATGTAGTTTTCCAATTTTTACAGATTGTTGTTTTTTTTTTTAAAGGACAACAGGTCCCACCCATTTACTTTTTGTTTTTAAAACATATATATTTTTTAATTCTTTTAAAATGTTTTTTTCACATTTTTTGGGTTGTGACCATTTTTATGTTTTCCTTTTTCCATATGTTATGTCCATCCTTTTTGGACACATCTGGTTTTTGTCATGATATTGATCTTTGAGAATGATTTTTTTTATATACCTTTAAAAGGTATTTAAATTCACAAACACATAATAACAGCAAAAATATTGTGTACATACAATAAAAAATTACAAAACAAAACCCCAAAAAACCAACAACAAATAATGCCCAGGAGGCTTTGCTAAAGTCTAGGGCCATCACCATTGTGCCCTTCAGCCAACTGGTGTAGCAGGTCCCCATGCCACTGCACCTGCTGGAGTATTCGGTTCTGCGAGGCTATGAGTTGAGCCAAGGATGGTAAACCTATAGTGTGTACATAAAAAAAAAGTCAGTATGATGCTGATGGCTGGGTGTAATTGCTACCAAAATGGAGATGTACACTTACGGTCAGCCACCTCAGGAACAGGCTCTCTTTCAGGGGATGGGGAAATGTTTGCCTGCAAGCCTTGGCTAGGGGCTACTCTGCCTAGTAAAAGACATAAAGAATACTTAGTAAATACCTTAGAACATTACTTCATGTGTTGACTATACATTTACAGAAATAACTCATTCATTCCTTTGGTTTCACTTATCAGGAGCTGAGCCTCCACCCTGCACCATGGGGGCCTTTGGGGACCAGTCACCCACAGCTGAGGCCCCTGAGGACTTTATGTTTGTTGTAGGGGTGTGTGGAGGGGGTGGGGTCCCCTCTTCCAGGTGTGAGTCTGCTGGTCTTGGCCCTGGTGACAGATGCGGGGAGGTGGGTGGTGAGGCCAGTGGTTAGGCGTCTGGTGATCCAGGTGCTGAGGCTGCTGCCAATGCGGATGGCGAGGCAGCTGGGGATGCTGGCTGCTCCGGACTGTCTGCAGCAACTGTTGGGTAACACATGACAGCATTGGTCACAACATAACATATACAGTATGTGACACAATAGCAAGACCATGGACAAGCAGCGGTAATTACACACATTATGTTGTTTTTGAAAGTTTAAGCACGAGGGAGGAGTAAAGTCATGTAATTGGTGGGCTGCAAATCAGAACAATATGTGGTTGACATTTATATTTTGTCCCCAGCAAGGATACATATGTTTGTATTAATGGCCATATCATTTGAAAATGCAGAATTGTGATGTGGCCCATCTTATACAATCACACTACCTACGTACACCAGGTACAAGCTCTCCTTTGCCAAAATCATTATTAATGGATATATGTAAACCTTTACATCACTGCAAAGACATTGGTACCATACTGGCCCTTCATTAGCCATGCTTCAACTACATATTGAGCACATAACCAGACAGTGAGTGGGTGTTTTGTCAGGCATGTAGCAGAATACA